>JABEVN020001763.1:0-22500 GCA_013146195.2 Codonopsis lanceolata | reverse complement strand
AGAACAAACGTGTCTGGTGGACTTGTAGTCATGAATTAGGACAACAAATCGTACAATGTTTCAGTTAATAAAGACAAACGCATCTGGTTTTCTAGTTTTTTTCGATCAAGTTTATCACAGTTGAATATCTTAAGAGGTAAAGCAATCACAGACAATTCTAAATCAAAATGGTATTAAAATATTTTAGATAAAACCAATTTTTCTGACCTGATCTCACACACCATGTATTTGTAAAGTTGAGTTGTGAAAAAGTGTTGTTCCGTAAAACAGACTCACAGGAGTCACAGGAAACCTGCTCAAACTAGGCCTGATAATTAGGTGGGTTGAGTTGGGTTATAATGGGTAATGAGTTAAAAGCATTATCGAAAAGCCATTTAGAACAAATGTCAAATATGTTGAAATAGGATTTGGGTCGAATGAGTCGGATTGAAATGGTGGAACACGTTAAAGTGGGTCGACCCATCTCAATTCAAAAAAAATTCCCAAAAAAAATCAATTTATAACATAAAATGTCACGGATCGAAATGGGTAACGTGTCTGACCCGCCTTAACCCGACCCAACTCATTAATATTATTGAGTCAAAACGGGTTACCCGCTTCAACCCAAAAATATTAATGGGTTGGATTGGGTTAGGTAATTAGTGGGTTGGGTTGGATAGATTAACGGGTAATCTATATATATATATATATATATATATATATATATATATATATAATGACAATGATAGATTTCTCCCTCCAAAATATAAATTTTGAATTATTAACTTTTGAGTTATAATTTCACTCTTTCTCTCTCTTATGTTCTTTGATTGTATTTATCTTTCTCCTTCTCGTCTCCTTCCTATTTTCTCTCTCATAAAGACCATCTCTTCTCTTTTAATTCTGTTTAAATAATTTTTCTCTCTTTTAATACAAAAAAAAAATAGTAACTAAAACAAAAATAATAGTTACGGAGTCAAGAAAATAAAAATATAAGAGGTTAGTAAAATAAAATTAACTTATTGAACAAGTCACTATAAAAATAAAAGTTACAAAATCAACAAAACAAAAAATAATTTAATGCGGAGATTAGTAAATAAAATAATTTACAGAACAAAAGTTTAAATCAAATTCTTGAAAATATATATGTAAAACAAAAATACGTTATTAAAATAAAAATATTTGATGAAACAAAAATAATAGTTACAAAGTCAATAATAACAAAAACAATTTAAACTGAGGTTACTAAAATAATAAAAATAATTTACGGAACAAAATTTTAAAACAAATTCTTAAAAATAGTTATGTAAACAAAATACATTAGTTAAATAAAAATATTTGATGAAACAAAAATAATAGTTACAGAGTCAATAAAACAAAAATAATTTAAACCGAGGTTAGTAAAATTATAAAATAATTTACTGAACAAAAGTTTAAAACAAATTCTTAAAAATAATTATGTAAAACAAAAATACGTTAGTAAAATAAAAATATTTGATGAAACAAAAATAAGAGTTAAAGAGTCAATAAAACAAAACAATTTAAACAGAGGTTAGCAAAATATTAATAAAAAATTACGGAAAATTTTTTTTTAGTAAAACAAATTCTTAAAAATAAAACAAAAATAATAGTTACGAAGTCAATAAAACAAAAAAATATATAATCGAAGTTATTAAAATCAAAATTATTTACAAAGCAAAAATAATAGTTAACGGTAAAAATAATTAAGTTATTTTGATTTTAGCTTATTTTCTTCTAAAAAAATTTTTATTCATAAAATAAAAATATAATTTAATAAAAATAATCATTCAAAAGGAAAAAACTTATTTGAGTTCAGATTCTATTCGCAAGACGGAAAAAATTCAAGTTTATTCGAAGACATTCATTATACAAAATTTTTGAAGAGTAAAAACTGTTCAGGGTTGTCAGGCTATGAATTGACACTTAAAATCATTGTTCCAGTAATGCTATCGAGAAACATTGACCATACTGCAGGGTTGTGCAATGAAACAAGACTAATCATCATAAATCTTGGGGATCACATTCTTGAAACAAAATTTTTGAAATGAAACAATGTTGGAGAAAATGTTTTTATTCTAAGATTTTCATTAACTTTATCTGATGTAAGACTGTCTTTCAAGTTCCAGATGAGTGAATTTACATTGGTGGTATCATATGCAATGACAATTAACAAGTGTCAAATTCAATAATTGCACGTAAATATCTTTTTTTTTATAAAAAAACTAGTATTTAGTCATAGACAATTGTATGTCATAATTTTTAGAGTAATAAATTATTTTGGTTTCAAGATATTGATTTGCAGTGAAGATTAAAACCAACAACTAATAAGATAACAAATGTTGCATATAAGAATTTTTTTTAAATATATAATAATTAGTGATTTACTTATGTGTAATTATTAATAAATCGATCTTTTTTTTTATTAATAATGGAAGGGATAATGGAGAAGATAAGTGAACCAGTTTATATATAACCATAAATGTTTTATAGTGTAAACTTAAAATAACTTATTTTGAAAGAAAAATAAAATAAAAAATATCGAGAAAGACTAAAAAGATGGGGTCATTGGGCCATTTGGGATTTTTGAAAAAATAGTGCATTTTTTTGGAATATTTGTATATACTTCTTTCATCCTAAAATTATTGTTTTTTTTTATCAGACACACAAATTAAAGAAAAAAAATAGACTTAATTTTTAATAATGATATGATGTTAAGTTTACTTTAAAGCTTATGAACATGTGACCTATAATTTAAAAAATAGGAAAAGAAATAGGGTAAAAATTGTAAAAGTGTTGTTTTAAAAATGAAAATTTCAAACAAAAAAATTATTTTGGGACGAATGAAAAGAAAAGTAGAGCAATAATTTGGGACGAAAAGTAGAGCAATAATTTGGAAAAGTAGAGCAATAATTTGGGACGAAATAAAATTTGGGGCCCTAAAAATCACAAAATTTCACGGGGACCAAGGCCCAAACCATACTGGCCTCGAAGGAAGGTTGGCCTTGGAGACGTGGTGCAACGTGAGGCCGCCACCACATTAATGAAAGGTAAGAAATTGCAGTAGTGGCCAGGCAGTTCAAGAAATATCTCGGCTGCTATCTATCTTTGCAGATTGGCTGCCAAAATCCCTAAGTACCAAAACTTCTCATTTTGGTTCTATAAAATACAAAGTGATATTTTTAATTTTAAAAGTGATACTTTTATTTCTAAAAGTTACACTTTTAATGCTAGAAAGTGACATTTTAAAGGAAAACAGAAGATATTTTTACTAAAGATGCAAATTGACACTCATAGAGAAAAAAGTTGACAATTTCAATGCTAAAAGTGACACTTTTAATTATAACGTGACACTTCTAATGTCTAAAGTAACACTTTTAATGTCAAAATTAATACTTTTTAAGGTTAAAAGGGATGTTTTTAAGGAAGAAACGATAATATTCATTAAAAATACAAATAGACACTTTTAGCCCATAAAATAACAATTTTAATACAAAAAATGGCACTTTTAAAGCTAAAAGTGACTTTTTTAAGGAAACAATGATAATAGATAATATTTATTAATTATGCAAACTGATATTTTTAGAGCAAAAAATTATATTTTAATGCTAGAAGTGACACCTTTAACGTCAAATGTAACAGTATTCATTTATAATCAAAAGTGATATTTTGTGGGTCAGAAGTGACACTTTTAATGCCAAAAATGACTTTTTAAAGTCAAAAGTGATGGTTTTGTGGAAAAATTGTAATTTTCATTAAAAATGTAAAGTGATACTTTTAATGTCAAAAGTGACATTTTTAATAAAAAAATGACATTTTTAAAGACAAAAGTGACGGTTTTTATTTATAACTAGTTTTACACTCGCGAGTTAAACATAAGGAACTATATCCATTTTAATGAAATTTTATTCAAGAAAAACAAAAACAACAAATAAGATTAAAAAACAAATAGCAACTACTTAAATAGAAATATATCATTATATCTGTAATATGATAGACTTTGAGAGCATCACCAATGCAACAATGGATTTGATCCTACGTGACCGTGAATAATTCACACCCTCAATCATATTTGTCATTTTTTTCTCTCTTCATTCACATTCAATCAAAATAGATCTCTCAAATGCAAATGTAAATTTAATCTTATATGACATGCATCCTACCACTAAAGTAATATTTAACAAAAAAAATAAAATGGAAAAAAAAAAGAGAACAAAGATTTTTAAAAAGAATAATAATGACTAGGATGTATTGTTAGTCCCAAAGGGCACAATATTATGCTAGAAAGGGGGGTGTTTAATAGTCTAATTATACTTAAAAACTTTTCGTGAAGAGTTTCTATAACAAGTACTAACAACTTATTGAAAAGATTGTAGTAGTGGAAGACTTATAAGAAAGACAATCAGAGTCTGCTGGTAAGCACTACCAGTAGACTTGGTTGTTCACTTAAGTTTGATGCTCGAAGAAAATAAGTTAAAGAGTAGATAATAATATCAAACAGTAAGTACTAGAGAATAATGAACACATGTATTTTGAGATAATTTGTACTATAAAAGAGTACTACGTTCACCACCAAAGCAGTCAACCTTGGATTTGAAAGTGCATTATATTACACTAGTTCTATTACAGAAATCTCTAATAGATCGTGTACAAATTATTTAACTTGTGTTTGGAGGTTGGTAGTGAATATCTAGGAAACAGAATATTTACTGTGCTAAAGACCAGTTAAAGAATACAACAAGAGGAAGTAAATAAGTAGCAATGAGTGTGTAGTCTTCTTGTTGTTATTGAGAACTTTGTTGATCATTTTGTGATCTCTTGAATGCACTGAGAAAGATGACTTGAAGTTGCTGAATAAGTTCACAGCATTAATTTCTTCAAGTCTTCAATGGTAGAATTTAAATGAGAGCTTCTTTGAGACCACTGGAGAAGACAAAGTGAGTAACAACTCTATTAGGTTGGATACATTAAATGCAATGATCTGTTTGTTGACTTCTTCTTCATTGATAACTGATTGAAGTATGGAGAGGAAGCATCGAATCGAGCAGTGGAAGATAAACAAGGTTGCGCACTGCAAGAGTTGTTACAACAGATACATGTCAAATGCGCTCGTATCATGTTTAGAAGTCGAAAGTCTTCATTCCTCCAGAAAATCTGGAAAGGCGTGTCCTTGAATTCAGGAGTCAATGTTTGAAGGATATAATTCAAACTGATATTCTAAAATATCTGAATTAATAATCCTCTTGATTAATGTTCAGTTGGTCATTCTGACAATCGTCATACACGTCATACTACAATTCGAAGGCAGACAAGGTCTGCTGGTGAAGGTTACTGGTAAAGCCTTTGACGAAGTCTTCTGGTGATGACTGCCAAAACCTACGAAGTCTAAATAACAATTCTAAATGCAAAGTTCTATACATAGCTGTCACGCTAACTGGTATGCTGCCCATTTAGCCACTAAGTATAAAACCTAATATAATGTATGAGCAAATGCAAATCTAAAATACAATGAGAAACAATATGTATCCACACCCTCAAATAGAATGTGAAAGATTCACATTGTTATCCACAATGTGAACAAATTTGGTTGCCACATCATATCCACACTCATCATCCACATTTGCATTGGAGATGTTTTTTCTTTTAAAAAATGTATAAATCCTAGGTGGCATGTAAATTCTTTCACACCCTCATTAGCATTGGAGATGCTCTGAATTCATTATACACAACATTTGTTGTGTTATTTTGTTGGTTTTCCTTCTTTATCACATATAAATAAATATATTTAGAGCAGAACGATTTAGTAATCTAAAATCGTGATATGCTCAGAACCATACTTCAGGATGTGCCCTACATGCGACAATGATTGTCCTTAACTTCTATTAATCACATTTTTATATGATACTACCAATGATTGACCTTAACTTTTTTTGACCTACATGTTGGGGTTGAAATTATAAGTAAAAAACCACAAACTCAAGGAGACTTACAAAAGTGACTCAACTATGCCGATAAATACAACAACAATTAAATAAAACTATCAAAATAATAATAATAAAAAAATCTTTTTGTTTTTATTGAACAATTCAAAAATTAAAAATTGTCTCAAGGAATGCTCTACACATGTGTAAGGACTACTTCAATTACCAAATGGGTTCACTCTCTTATGCAAATAGTACTATGATTATTCAACTTGTGCGAACACCCATTCAAATAGCATTTCCAAACTTAGACAGTTTAATCAAGCAAAACACAACATTCATTCTCCAATATTTTGAAATAAAAACATGTGCAAAACTAAAAAGGAGAACCCACCTTCAATACCTGATCATTCTACAAAAGAGAGAATATAGAGGAATAAAAAATGCTTATACATCTATCCCATGCACTTCCTATGTATGAATACACTGCGTTTATCTCCTAGTTACTTACAATAGTTAAAACTATGCTAATACATTGAGCTTTACCAAGAAGTGTATAAATGAAGCATGGATCAATTAACATGTATTATCAAATTAAGAAAGATTTAGCATGATAAAGTGACACTAGATCAATAGGACTTCATTAAGCTTGTAATGAAAGGTCAAGGGTAAAAGAGGTAACAAAAAAAAGGAAAAGAATTCAAAGCGAGAGAGTACAACTACCCAAAATCCCCATTGTTTCCATTGCATGAATACATGCATTAGGCTAGGACCTGAAAAGACAAAGACTTGGGGTAATTTTCCCCAAACTTAGACTTTGCTATCTATTCATTTTAAGATTGAGTTCCACACTTTATATTATTTTTCTTTTTGGCTATGCCATCATTTAAATTCTTTTGTACTCCTTTTTCTTTTAATTTTCATCTTCTTCACTACATTTCTTTCTTCTTCCTTTTTTTTTTGCCGTTAAAGAAAACGGAGAATACAATGAAGAAGTTGAAACTATTGGAGGATCTTTTTCCATGACAGTCCCTTGTAGCATCGATCCTCAACCCAAGTTCTACTCTTTCTAAGGTAGGCAAACGTGTATAGGCTTTAAAGGGTTAAGATAATGTAGGTAAAAGAAACGATGTCGAATGGGGGTCGTTGTGTGCTTTGCACACGCCATTCTTTTAATAAAGCTCAAAGGGGACACTAAAGATATAAATATAGATAGGTCAGGAAGCTAAAATGCTCAAGCGATCCAAAGATGGCCTAAATCATTTTTTTTATGAAATAGGGACGGGACCCTGCTGGATTTTATAAAATAAAGAGAATAATACAAACTTGAGGGGGACAACCAGCCTTGCTCTTATAGATGGGAGGACATAGGAGCCTGATGTGTTATAAATTTACCTCGTAAGTGCACGAGTCTATTGCGGAACAGATGTACGGTAGCAAGGGTTGAACCACAGAGAGAAAAATAATTAAAAGGTTTAAGTCAGACAATAAATAAAGCAATTAACAAAAAAAAGGGTTTTTTGTTTGTGAATTAATTAAAACTAATGAATTGACTATTTAAACTAATTTAAGAGTAATAAAAATAATAATTGCAGGAATCAAAGAATTATCGAAGAATAATGAATGGGGAAAATTTAGGAATTGAGATTCACTTGTATCGCCTTTTATATATTTTTAACTAATGTATTTATCAATTACGGGTGTGTTCACTAGTTTAAAGGGTTAGGACTTACGGAGAAAGATTTTCAACCCTTAGTACTCCACCTTAACTGTGCTTTCTTGGTCCGTCCACAACAATTAAAAGTCCATTAAGTACTCTAAGAACTAAAGTAATTAAGATTCCAACTAGTACTCGTAAAAACTCACGTGAGCATAGATCTAACCTTAACCTGATCAGGAAATCAGAGAGATCTATTTATCATTTAGGTTTGCCAATATATAACTCACGCACAATCATGCAACTTATTATACCCACGAGCTTATAGATTCACTAACGCAGACCAAAGATAGTCTAAATGATAAACAAATAATTGATAGAATGTAAAATATATTTAACACGTAAAAAATGATACAAGTTACCTCAAATCCCTAGAAATATGTGATTAGTTCATCACAGGCGATGAACAAGTCATTATGAATGAACGAAGAATACATCATAAGTCTTCAATAATCGGCAATAAAAATCAATTAAACAGTGTTTTTCGTCTTGAGAGTGGCTAAAGAACGGCACAAAATCAGATCCCTAAAGCTGTACTACTATGGTTCTATTTATACAAGGTTAGGTATTTTGAGAAAGGACGAAACGGCCCAGAGCAGAAAACGGGACCAAGCGGTCGCTTGGTCCATATACTAAGCGATCGCTTAGTGCCTTCTCTTTAGAAGTCGGCTACTGGATTTTGTGCGGTAGCTCAGCCTTGAGGTCTGAGCGAGCGCTTAATGCCTTTTCTCCGCTTTTTTGCTTTGAAATTCATTTTGTGGAATAACGACCTGAAATTCATCAATCTTCTCAAATTTAACCTAAAACTCATAAAATACTAAAAACACATATCAGTAGCTTTAGAAACTTGTAGAAAAACAAAAACTAAGTAGGAATATATCCACAATAGATGCGTATTGTGAGTGCCCCAGTTTTCCGATTCCATCCCCCCGTTGCGTGAAAGCGGGTGATTTTAATATATAAAATAAACCTTTAAGCATGTGGAATACGTCTGGCCTCATTGTGGACTCAAAATGTTAAAACAGAGTCGTCATCTTTATTTTAAGGAAAAACAAAGAAAAACCAAATGTAACAAAGAAAAACCAAAGGGTTCGGTAACCGCCTTACTAAGTTAGGGTTCGAGAGGTTATTTAGGTGGGAAGGTGTTGACTCGAAGCACAACTCGCCATTTCCATCTCAAAATAGTTTTTGGCTAAAATATGTTTTTTATATTTATTTAGCAGATGAAACAAAACATTTAATATATATATATATATATATATATATATATATATATATATATATATGTGTGTACATATATTATTACGACACTTGCTACAGCCTCCTTTCGAAAGTTACAAATACATTTATAAATATTTGGCCATAATAATGGCTCTTTTTAGTGCTATTTTATGTAGAACTCTGAGGCGATAATCGCTGCTTATTTTGCTTACATTTTGCTAGTCTAAATAGCACTTTTTTTTATATAATAAAACTTTAAATAACCTACCTCTTGAAGCATGGGGGTTTTATCTCGTACCATCTGGCTTCTAGAAGATTTTAGGGTGCGCTTGCTCTGTCCTTTAGGGAAAGGGAGTCTTTTTTTGCTGTTGTTTTGCTGTTGCGGGGATTCGGGAAGAGTAACTGCTTCAAAAAGTTGCTTTTCGGCCTCGAGATCCGGGGGAGCAACTTTTTTTTTTGTTTGCTTGCTTGTTGACTATGAAAATCGGTTAGAGCAATTGCTTGCTTTTTTGCTAATTTGACGTCTGAATTCAGGCAGTGCAACTGCTCTTTTTGTGATTTTTGGATCGGTGGAATATGACGGAATCCTAGCAGGGTAACTAGGTTTCACTTTGGCCGGCTGATTTTATTGTTTGGAGGAGATTTGGCAAGCTTCAGAGCTAGAGGAATAAATCTCTTGACGTTCTCTCGGTTAAGCGATCACTCACTACGCGGTGAAAGTTTGATAATTGTGTGTACTGTGTTTTTCCACAAGCCGGGGCCTATTATTTATAGGCTAAGATTATGATTCCTTCGTTGTTAAGTTTTCTCTTTATGTGCTTTATCGGCTTGTACCGCATGCTGAGAGAGTTGCACAAAAAGCAAAATACTACAGTGCACAGAGCACTATTGGGCGCCACACATGGAGGGTCTAGGCGCCGCGCCAGGAGGTGATGTGGGTGGCGCCAGGGGCTTTTTTGATATTCTTTTTGGCACTTAGGCCCCCTGCATTTCACTGTTTAGGCATCCTGCTTTTTCTTTTGCATTTTAAACCATGTAACTTGACATTCGTTAGCGTTTTAACAGGTCTTGATATCCATGTCATGTTACATACCATGGGTATGAAATTTGGGTGTCTACAGAGCCCCTCAACGATGGAGTTTACGGGTAACCCGAAGCTTACCGAGTAAACGAACATCGTTGATAAAAAAAAATTTGATAAAAAAATAGACTCCCAAATTTCGTGGAAATTATAATGGGGAGTAATGCAACAGTCTATGATGTAGTTCAAATCTCACATACCCTAGAAATAGTTAGTCGGTTATAGCAGGTTAAGCAGATATGCAATAAAATGCTCTGATGATCGCACCTACCGAAATAGGCTGCCTACGCATCCCTTTATCAGGAATCAGACCAAACGTAGTTCGGCCTTATGCAAACAAACAAGCTGTGATACATAATGATAGTTGCAATATTCATTACAACCTAGTGAAAATAACGCACGGCAAGATGCAATATTCATTGCATCACAAAGACTAAATGCAATATTTATTGCATTACCACAAACTCAAATGTAATATTCATTGCATCGCCACAAAACACAGATGCAATATTCATTACATTGCAAAGACTGGATGCAACATTCATTGCATCACTACAAACCCAGATGCAATATTCATTGCATCGCAAGATCAGATGCAATATCCATTGCATCGCCACAACACTAAATGCAATATCCATTGCATTATCGCAAAAAAGGATGCAATATTCATTGCAGCGCAGCGCTAGATGTGATATCCATCGCATTATCACAACACCAAATGCAATATCCATTGCATTACCGAGCGAGACCAAAGCAAATTCAGATGTAATATTCATTACACCATCCATAGCGAGACCAGATGCAGAAACAGATGTAATATCCATTACATCCATTAGGAACCTAAGGCCAAATATGATGCAATATTCATTGCATCACCACAATGCTAAAGATACAATATTCATTGCATTACCTCAAAATCATATGCAATATTCATTGCATTACCACAAAAACAGATGCAATATCCATTGCATCACAACAAGACCGGATGCAATATCCATTGCATTGCCAAAAGACTATCACAAAATCTGATGCAATATCTATTGCATTATAACAAAACTTAATCGAAACCTGATGCAATATTCATTGCATCTTCACGAAATTTGATGCAAAATCTGATACAATATGAATTGCATCACTATGAGAGAAACTCAAGCTAATATTCGACGCAATATCCATTGCATCACCTTAAGAAAGACATTAACTTAGGATGCAATATCCATTGCAAATTAAGCAAAAACTAAATGCTAACCTAAAATGCAATATTCATTGCAAATTAAGTCAAAACAATGCTATTTTTTCTCAAAAAATACAAAATCCATTGTAGAATCAAAATGTTTTTTTTTTTCAAAGAGTTACACTACAATATCTATTGTAATGTCAAAAGATATACATTTTTTCAAAGAGTCACACTACAATATCCATTGCAATGTTAAAATATTTTGTTCAAAGAGTAACACTGTAATATCCATTGCAATGTCAAAAGATTTTGTTCAAAGAGTCACACTGCAATATCCATTGCAATGCCCCAAATTATTTTTTTAAATGTCACATTGTAATACTCATTGCAACATCCAAAAGTTTTCGTTCATGTCACGTTGTAATATTCATTATAACGACCAAAGTTTTTCCATGAAAGTATGATGCAATATGAATATGATAATCAAATATGTGATGCAATGACAAGATGCAAGTTAAGATAACATGCATATGGGAAAAACTCTTCCTTTTTTTTTCCGGAAAAATTGAATTTATGACATGGATGTGTGCCCATTGTTTTCTTAAACATGTTAAGACAAGACGGATTAAGGGATGCAGATGTGATAAGAGAGATTAGGATGCGGCCTTTGGTTATGAAGGGTTATGAGTGTAGGAGTTGATGACGATATTTGAAATGAAGGTGAGTGGAGTGCTAGGTCACTTTTCAGTCTTTTGACTAGTGCATCAATCAAGAAAGGAATTCAATCACAAGATCAGTGAATCCTACTAATCGATGCGTCAGAGGGACAACTTTTTTTTTCTTTGTTGCTCTAACTTTTTCCTAGGCCGCTCTTTTGAGTTTTCAACCTAGCGAGCATTTACCTCATAGTGAGCCAGTCTTTCAATGCATGCAAAGATAAGCCGTTTCTTCTTAAGGGATCACGCCTTTGCAGCTTCTTCATTTCTTTTAGGCGAAAATGAAAAGGACAGATGTTTCTGGATATGATGAGCCTTTATGTATCCAATGAGTTTGGCGGGAGAAGCCCCGGGATGACTTGATGGACCAAATTTTATAAAATGGGATGCGAAAGTTCTTAAAGAGATTAATTGGAGATAGCCCTAGAAAGACTCGATTTGGAGAGACTTTTGTGGGAGACAGAAATGAATATGTTCAGAGAAAGTGGGACGACTCTAATGGACAAAAAGAAGAGTCATGATCCAGAGTTTATCGCCGAGTATCATAAGTTTCATAGACCCTATTTACCATTTATCTTTTGATGATTTTATATGTTTTTTAGCAAGGAGTTATGTCTTGGACCCAGATCACGTTATAACCAATTGAAACAAAGCTATAGGTAGCAACTAGGTTAGGGTATAGTGTTGAAATATTTGAGATGGATTGACTTTAGGGTTGAGGATTTGATTGACCGCTGGTTCAGAGTTTATCGCCGAGTATTATAAGTTTTGCACTTCTACTAAGGTGTTTTTGTGTTTTTAACATGTTATAGAAAGATTCAATCCAATACAATCAAGCACAGATATCTTTACAACCGAATCAAACATCCCAACACAATTTTGCCATATCATAAACTATACATGTGGGCCATATCGATATGCCGTAATTCAGAAAAAGGGATATCAAGGACATAAGGGCGATCTAGAATTTGGATACCATGTGAATTAAATATTTAAAAAATATTATAAAAAGTAAGAATGGTACAAAATATTTCATTAATAAAAAAAGAAGTTACAAATAGTCGAGGGCTTAGTGAGTTTTACCCATACATAATTATTAGAAAAGTAAGATTAATAATGATGTTTAACATATAATTTATTATTTTTTCACAATTCAGACGTATGCTAGAGCCCCCCTCCATTTGGCTTTAGATATGCCCATGTATTAATACACACACATGTATATTGTAGAGACTATTTTCATTATAATTTTTATTTATCCACTACATCCTTAATTATTGTATTAAATAAATATATATTTAGACAAAATTACCCCTTAAATACTTTCCCATTTTATGCTAACTAATCAAGTTACTTTCCTAATTATCTTTTAACATTATCTTTTAGTTCAAACATCAATTAACAACATAGTTATTATATTATTATTTTTACTTTTTGTAATGACATTATTAATTAATCTTAAAATTAAAGTTATATTATGTAATAAAAAATATCATAAAGGCATTTTTTGTCCGCGAAAGATTGAGTTAACATGTGTTCCTTGGTTATGGAATTAACGGGAAATGGAATAGTAAAACAATCGTATGACATAGTATCATAAAATTTTAAATCTTTTGCCTACCTTTATAATTGATTCAAAATTTTAATTCATGTGTTGATTGAAACCAATATTCAGTTTAATACATACCATAATAATATTATTGAATTGATATTTTAAAATAATACTTTTTAAACGAAAAAAGAGAATAAGTACGTTTTTTGTTGAAAATTAAAATGTTAAAAATATACATTTAATAACTATGTTGTTCATTGATGTTTGAACTTGAACTGCCCGGCCCAATTAGGCCCAAGCTAGGAACCACGTGTCAGTCATGTAAGTCTTCCGAGCAATCGAGCAAGCATGTCACACGAGCAATCAATCTTCGTTGTGGCCGGAATAAGTGCTGGAGATTTTAATTATGCGAGTAATATCGATGAGCGAGCAACATAGCTCGATGGCCCCATGTAGGTTATAAACAGTTAAGGGCACTGATGCCCGAGCAATCCAGATGCAGTAGAGGGTGGTTACACCCGAGCCATAATCCCGACTGTAGGCCATGATAGTTTGCGGAAAAGTTGATGCTCGTAAGTAAACAGTTAATACCAATCATGGACAGTTAAGGCCAATCAAGGGCACTTAATGCCAATCGTGGGCGGTTAATGCTAATCATGGGCAGTTACTCATGATAATGGACAGTTATACCTCCGGCACATATAAAAGCCTGGTAAAAATTCGGAGAGAGGTACGCACAATCTTATTTCCTTAGCCAAAATTCTGTCGAATTGTGAGCTTATTGTACTGATTCACACGCCGGAGGGCTTTTGCAGGGAGCGCCCCTGCCAAGTTCACGTTTCTTCTTTCACATTGCAGAGTTGGGCCTGGAGGATTTGTAAGCACGTTGAAAGCCAGGTGCTTGGATTGGGCTGTTCAGTGGGTCCAAATATTCTTGGACGCATCAGTTGGTTCCGTTGCCGGGAAACGAGTGTTTTTACGGCATTAAGAGTCTTGTTTAGTGAGGTATTCATTATTTAAAAAAAAGTTCTATTCATGGCGGAGAATGGTGTTAATGGCGGCAGTGGCAGCCGCAGAGAGGAGGCACACCAAAATCATAGCCTCAATCAGGCTGCTGGGAATAATGTCCCTCCACCCCATGACGCACGTCATCAGTTGAATCAAAGGCGTGGGGTTGATTCAATTGCCAGAAGTGCTGAGGCAGCAGTTGGGTTGGCACATGAATTTCGTGAAGAGGCTCTACGCCAGAGGGCCATTTACCTCGGTCAAATGCATCAGCTCAACTTACAATTAATTGCTATGGGCAAATCACCATTGCCCATCGAGCTAGATCCACTACCCGTTTTGTCAGCACCGAGTATGGCGGTAGGAGTTTCACGAACCGGGGGAAACCAGATGAATCCTATGGTCGTTCATTCCCAGCCACGTGGGCATGATGGTCCTAAGCGTCTTGGGCACTCTGAGGGAAGTAAGGCCAGTCATAGGATTGTTCCCAGTGTCCATTCGAGGTTGGGACCTCGAATTGGAGAGGATTCGGCTCAGTCACGTCGTCGCCGACGTTCGCCATCACCGCAGAGGTCACATGCTCGCAGACTTCTCTCGCCATCACCGCGGCGATCTCGTGCTTATAACCGCCGTTCACGATCACCCAGGGGTTCGTATGCTCGGAGACATAGGACTCCCTCTCCTAGGCGGTCTCGTCATTCGGTGGCTCTTGCTTCACAGGCTCGGGGCACCTCGTGGCAGTGGGCAGTCGGTGGGGACTCCACAAGCCATCGCGGTTATGGGACCCCCACAGGCCCCTCCTCTCCCTGTGGTACAACCTCAGCCCGGGGGTGGTTTGCCTGCAAACATTAACATGCAAGATTTTGAAGAGTTGAAACGCCGGATGGAAGCTTGGGAACAGGGTAAAGCTCTTGATGGGAATTTTTTGGGTACGTCTGCTAGCCCGTTGGCACCTTGGATCGAGAATGCTCCACCGGCCCAGGGCTTGATTTTTCCAAACATCAAGGAATATACTGGCAAGACTAAGGCTAGAGACTGGTTGATGTCTTTCGAGTCTCAGATCGGATTAGTAACCTCAGACGAAGCACTGAAGATTAGAGCCTTTGTGGGGGCCTTGCAGGGTAAGGCTTTAGCCTGGATGGGAGCATTGCCGCGACGCTCGATCAACAATTGGGCAGATTTGCGAACAAAGTTTTTGGCTGACTTCGGGACTGCTGGATCATTAGCTAAGACAAGGGCCGACTTGTCTAAAGTCAAGCAAGGTGCACATGAATCAACAGCGAGCTATCTGGAAAGATTTACTAAGGTGCTTGAGCAAGTTCCTGGTCTAACCGAGCAAGAGGTGACACTGTGTTTCGAGACTGGCTTGCTCGAGGGTGAAGGTGGTTTGCGATCGAGTTGAGTATGCGTGAACCGAAGACGCAGGCAGAGATGCTCATGCGAGCACAGAAGTGGTGCCCTGGTGAGACAGCGAAGAAAGAAAAAAAGAAAGAAAGCAGTGAAGCCGTGGGAGCTGTTAAAGGAAGCGGCCAGGCTGGAAGTGGTGGTTACAACAAAAGTAAGTCTCGGTATGACCGACCGAAAGAGTTTCTTCGAGAGTCGGATTTGACCCCGCTCAATACCTTGCGCGAGGATATTATGTATGAGGTCAGAAACGAGCTTCCCAATCCACCTCGTATGAATCCGAATACAGCCGGGGAAAGGGACCAGACGAAGAGGTGTGCTTACCATGATGATTATGGACATACCACAGAGGAATGTTGGCCATTGAAAAAGGCCATCCAAAAGTTGATTAATGAGGGGCGGTTGGACCGCTTCAAGCGGGATGCAGGAAACAGAGGAAATGCTCCGAGGCGAGAGGCTCCTCCAATTAGGGGGGTTATTAATGTCATCATGGACGAGGAACTCACCCCGACACAGCTGGGCAAGCAGATCTACTCCTTGTCAAAAGTGGTAGATCGACCAGCTACTTTCCAAGAGGGAGAACAGGCTATACAGTTTACTCGCAGCGAGTTGGCGAGTAATGTTGCAGGCGAGCAGTCCTTGATAGTTTCAGCTTTGGTCGATGGATGGGTTGTGCACAGAATCTTGGTGGATACTGGAGCATGCCGGGATGTAATGTATTATTCTTGCTTTCAAGGGTTAGAGTTGAGCGATGATCGCCTAAAGCCATATGCCGGGGCTTTGGAGGGTTTTACGAATCATAAGGTCCCAGTGAAGGGCACTGTTGAGTTGGAGGTGTTCATCGGCGAGGGACTTAGAACCAGGGTTGAAAAGATTACCTTTATGGTAATCGACTTGAAGTCCCCATATAACATCATCTTGGGTGTACCGAGCATGGCCAAGTTTCAGATGGTGGCGTCAATCCCGCATCAGAGAGCAAAATTCTATACAGATCAAGGAGTGGGAGTATTGCGGAGTCAGCCGCGGTCAGTGCTTGAGTATGTTCGGGATACTCAAAGGAAAAAGCAGAAGTTGACTTTGGAAGATGGTGAGCAAAAGGTTACCATTAGTACCAAGGAAACTTCTCATGTGACTGTGGGACCATCGGTGGTCGCGATGGTGCAGGAAGATTTGGAGATGGGAGCCAGCTCCATGCCGACATTGAAGTCGGGGGAGAATAGTAAAAATGAAGCGGATGCAGCATTGGTCAATGCTCGAACAGAGGTTGCGGTTCCATCTTTGCCGACGAGCATGTATCGGAAAGATCTGAGCGAGCAGAGGGAATAGAGCGAGCAGAGGTTGCCGAGCAAAATATTAGTAGTCCTTCACGACACCCGTCGGGGACCACCGAGCCGCTGAGGTCGCAAACCTTGCCAAAGAATTTTTGCCAACAGTCATGTCTGAGGAGCCAGTGGAGGCTATGGAGACCGATCAGCTCGATAAGGTTGAGGATCGAGCTAAGAAAGATGAAAAGGTGGAGTGTGACACGCTACAAATGCGAGATGAGCCAGAGTTTGCGGCTCAAGACGAATTGGAGGAGGTAGTCATTAATTCGGAATACCCCGAACAGAAGATCAAGATTGGTAGGGCTTTGACAGCAGAGGCAAGGGCAAACTTAATCAGGCAGTTGCAGGACAGCCTGGATATCTTTGCTTGGCGACCAGAGGACATGCAAGGGGTGAGCGAGGATGTGGCCTTGCATCAATTGAGTGTTGATCCGACTTACCGACCAATCCAACAAATAATTACGGGTTTATTCGGTAGAAAAGGATCAGGCAATAAAGGAGGAAGTTGAAAAATTGCTTAAAGCTGATATTATCGAGGAGATCCATTATCCAACCTGGTTGGCTAATGTAGTTATGGTAAAGAAATCAAATGGCAAGTGGCGGATGTGTGTCGACTTCACGGATTTGAACAAGGCTTGCCCGAAGGATTGTTACCCTCTGCCGAGAATCGACAAGTTGGTCGACGCTATTGCAGGGTTCGAGCTCCTTAGTTTTATCGATGCTTACTCCGGGTATCATCAAGTTAAGATGGCCGGTCTCGACAAGGCTCTAAACAAATTTTCCGAGCAAAGCAAATAGGGGGCTATATTGTTACAAGATGATGCCTTTCGGATTGAAGAATGCTGGGGCCACGTATCAAAGGATGGTTAATAAGGTGTTTAGCTCGCAGCTTGGAAGGAATGTGGAGGCCTATATTGATGACATGGTGGTTAAGACCAAGGGGCGCGAGCATACGGAGGACCTGGGGGAAACTTTTGCTAATCTTAGGAGGAATAACATGAAGTTGAATCCGAGCAAATGCGTGTTCTGGTAAAAGCAAGTTCCTCTGTTCATGGTGACTGAAAGGGGAATTGAAGCCAATCCTGAAAAGATAGAGGCATTGGTGACTATGAAGCTTCCTCGCTGCGTTAAGGATGTGCAAAGGTTGAATGGTAGGGTGATCGCTTTAGGGAGGTTCATCTCGAGGTCGGCAGAGCGCTGCTTGCCCTTCTTCAAGGTTTTGCGAGGTAATAAAGGGTTTGAATGGACTCCTGAGTGCCAGAAAGCTTTTAAAGAATTGGTGAAATATTTGGGAAGTCCGCCTTTGTTAAGTAGCCCTAAGCATGGGGAAAAGTTGTATGTGTATTTGGCAAAATTGTGAGACACCCCAAATTGCACTTATTTTATATTGTCCAATAAATATTGTAAAATGGACTACTAATTATTTCTTGTATGTTTCAGGAGCAAAGGTACAAAAAAAAAAAATCAAGCAAAAGAAAATAAAACAAAAAAGAAAGAAAAGAAACAAAAAAAGAAACAAAAAAACAAAAGAAACAAAAAAAGAAAGAAAATCGAAAAGCAAAAGAAAAAAAGAGAAAACAAAAAGAAACAAAAAAAGAAAAAGAATGGGGCCGCCGGTTGCCCGCCACTTTACTTGCCCACTAATTAAATCCCCACTATATATATCCCCTCACAATCAATCTCTCACTCTTAGTTCCCGAATCCCTCTCCCTCATTTTCCCTCACCGCCTCTCTCTCTCAATTTCTTTCCACCCGCCCACACCCACGATCTACTCCCTCTCGCATATATACTCTCTCCAGCCCCACTCACCGCACACACTCACATATACTCCCTCAAACCCGGCAGCTCCACTCACACACACAGCGCACACACACACAATAAATACAAACACGCACACACAAAAATACACATAAAATATACCCTGCCGTTACTCTGCCCGAGTAACGAGCTAAAAAAGCCAAAACTTAAGTCTAGGTTCCGCCCCAATAAAAAGGCCAAAACCAACCCAAATAAAGCCGCCACTCGCCTCGAAGGAGTTGAGCCAAACTCAATCAGCTCTCAAAATCCAGGTTCAAATCCGCTCAAATCTCCCAATTCCAGCCAGTTCAATTCAAATCAAAAAAGACTCCTCTCCGTAGAGGACGTAGCTTAGCACACCACCCTCTAAAAGGTAATACCTTTAAGGCGTATTTTTATTTATTTCATTTGTATTTTTTCCTTTTATTTATTTTCAAAAGTTGTATTTTAAATCCGCACAATGTAGCCAATATAAGTCAAGCAGTCGCTTCCTGATTAGATTAGAAAAATTATGTAAAGAGCCGTTATAATGGCCAAATATTCTTAAATGTGTTTGTAATTATTGGAAGGAGGCGGTGGCATGAAGTCCAAATAATGTAGCCACTGAATGTATCTGTTTAATTTTCCTTGTCAAAATAAGACCTTATTTATTTGCTAGATTAATATAACAATGAGCATATTTCACCAAAACGCTTTGAGACCGAAAGGCGCAGTTGGGTGCCTAGCACCTTCCCAACTCGTAACTTAGCCCCGAACCCGCTTTAAAAATCTCTCGGTTTTTTTCGGTTTTCCTTTATTTTTGCCTTAAAATAAAGGTGGCGACTCTAAAACATTTTGGATCCAGTGGAAGCTTCGAACATCTTTCTTGGCACTTTCTTCACGTTCTCCTCTAAACAAGGAAGAATGGGAATGGAAAGGTGATGTAGTTCTATGTCTTGGTATCCCGAAATAATGGATAATCGGACATAGAAAACCTAAGGCACTCATAGTGATTCAAACGAGCCATAAGGCTATTTTTATAATAAATCCAAAAAGGCAACCGAGGCGCATTCCAACGCTGCTTATTCGACAAAGACTTCTCCCCAAGACTTTTTGATTTCGCCTCCCTAAACAAGGGAGGGTGGAACGGGAGCAAGATGGTGTCCTCAAGATCCGCACGCACGCACTCCCTAAACAGGCGCGCGGGCGCGTCGCACTCCTGAAGAAGGCAATGTACAAAAGCCCGTTTATTATGTATCCAAAGCCCTCACCGATGTAGAGGGAAGATATTTTAATGCAGAGAAATTGGCTTACTCGCTTGTTGTTGCCGCCGAAACTTCGAGCTTATTTTTCTCGCTCATTCAATTGTTGTATACACGATTTCATGAAAGATTTTGCACAAGTCGGATACTGTCGGTTACTCACTTGGTCAATTGAGTTAACCGAAGTTTGATATCGATTATCACCACTGGCGAGCAATCAAGGCGCTATAAGCTATAGGCACTTTGTAGCGAGACAAGCTTCAAGGATCTCTCGAGGAAGTAGAGAGTAAAACAACTTGACGAATGAGACAAGGTCACGGATCCAAAGCCAAGACCGAATATTGTTGGGAGCTTCATGTGATGGTTCTGGCTAGCCTGGTTGGGAGTGGTGTTGGGCTAGTGTTAGTACCAACCGAGCAAGACGTAGAATTTGAAAAGGCATGTCTCTTGGGCTCGAGGCTTCAAATTTCCGCCAAAAACAACCAGCCGAATATGAAGCTTTAATCGCCTCTCAGCTCGCGCAAGACATTGGGGTCCGGCAAGGTTGTATATTGTGATTCTCGCTTGGTGGTGAATCAAGTCAAGGGCTTACTACGGGTACATCATCCGATCTTGGTTCGCTTATCAGGCAATGGTGAGAGAAATTTTAAAAGATTTCGACATTGAGTTTTTGCTGAGGACAATATGCGCAGCAGCATTACTTATCGAAGATGGTCGAAGATGAAATCCAGCTTTTGCATCCCGAGTCATGATCGAGCACTGGAGGTTCCCTCGCCATTGAAAAGAGGTGGTTATGGACATAGAGCCGGTTGTCAAATGTTGGATAGATGATCTTCGAGCATATCGAAAGTGGTGTCTGCTCGAAGACAAAAAGGAAGCTAGAACCATTCAAAACGGTCATGCCGCTACATCATCTTAGACAACATTTTGTATCGAAGATCTTATACACGGCTTTTGTTGAGATGTGTTCGCCCGCATGACGGCGAATATTGGGCGGTGCATGAGGGCAATGCGAGGTCACCCCGCCGATCGCTAGCCAAAAAGTTAGCGGCAGATTTTATGGATAACTTTGCGGCGAGATGCCGAGGTGTACGTTCGCCGTTAGACAAGTGTCGGCCATTACGCAGATATCCCAAGGTTGCCATTCACCGAAAGCATTCTCGTTATCAAGGCCATGGCCGCTTGATATGGGGGGAATAGATTTGATTGGACCTTTTCCTCGTAGCTCGATCAAAGTTCAAATACACGTAGTAGTCGCGGTGGATTACTTTACAAAGTGGGTGGAGGCAAAACCATTGGCGACCATAAGTGAGGTCAACGCCATCGACTTTGTTCACGAGCACATTTGGTGTCGGCTTGGAGTGCCGCGAGCAATTGTGTCCGATCATGGGACCCGCTGAAAAGTTTACAAAAAGGCGAACAAATGAGGGTGAAACATTGGCAATATCCTGTGGCATACCCACAAGGTAATGGTCGCAGGTCGCGAATAAACAAATTCTTCATGTGTTGAAGAGGAATTTGGAGGAAAAGCTCTGAAGATGGTAGACGAGTCACGCCGCCTCTAGGGGCAAGAGAAGTCGCATTTTCTTTAGCATATGGGTCGATGCTATGTGTTCTGGTGGAGATGTACTTGCCCACCATGTGGTCTTAAATTACAATGCCGCTCTAATCAATACCGAATGAACAAGAGATTTGGACTTGTTGGAAGAAAAACTACTGAATAAAATGAGGATGGCCAACTATAGCAACTAGCAAAGGCTCACCACGATAAGCGAAGTTCGTGGTCGATCATTTGCCGGGGATTGGGTCCTTCAGAAGATTGAGGCCACGGCCATCGAGCCGAATGGGGAAATTGTCACCAACCGAAGGTCCTTTTCAAGTTTCGAGAATTGTTAAAGAGGGCACTTACATGTTGCGAATGCAGGATGGTGATGAGTTAAAGCATCCATGGCATGCGATCATTTGAAGAAATACTATTGGTAATTGATTTACAATATGTAATTCTTTGATCTTTTTCTTTCATGGTAAATGGCAATGATGAGGCTCGCTTGACTTTTCAACTTTATGTTTGAAAAATGGTTTTGAGTTGAATCTTTCAAGTCTTGGACGAGCATAAACGGCCCTCATGCTCGATCAAATTTGAAGAGATGTTTCCAGCTGATCTAACCCTTATAGCGAGCATAAAGGGCTTTATGTTCGCTCGTGTAGGGTATTCGAGTAAAAGCTAAGCTAAATGACGATCGTAGAGCGAGTAAAAGATGACTTCGCCCGCCTAAGGCTAATTTGGGAAGGTCATTCAAAAACAAAGAAGTTAAAATATTAACAAATGAAAAGTAAAAATTGTT
>JABEVN020001762.1:0-23738 GCA_013146195.2 Codonopsis lanceolata | reverse complement strand
AGTAATGTTAGTGCATGTTATATTTTGTGGTCAAATCTACTCTTACAACAAGGTTTAGAACATTAGCGACTTATACTTAAACCATAACATTAACCTTAAATCTAACCTAAACCATAACATTAACCTTAAACCTAAACCATAACACTAACCTTAAACCTAAACCCTGACTCTAAACACTAACTTAACTTGGTAATCCCTAAACCTAAACCATAAACCTAAATCGTAACACTAACCTTAAACCTAAACCATAACACTAACCCTAAACCTAACCCCAACTAACTGAACTAACCCCATCGTCTGACAACCTCACCCTAAACCCTAACCCAACCTAACCTAAACCTAAACCTTAAACCTTAAACCTTAAACCTTAAACCTAAAACCTAAAACCTAAAACCTAAAACCTAAAACTAAACCATAAACCTAAAACCTAAACCATAAACTTAATTAGTAACACTAACCTTAAACCTAAACCATAACAAACCCTAAACTTAACCTAAAGCTAAACCTAAACCTAAACCTAAACTGTATCCCATCCCTTTGACCCCACCCCCACCCCCACCCCAAACCCCCACACCATCCCGTCCCAACCCAAACTGACCCCCTGACCCCAATCCCCATTAATCCCAACTGACTGACCTAAACTTGACCCTAACCTAAAACCTAAACCTTAAACCTTAAACCTAAACCTAAACCATAAACTTAATTCGTAACACTAACCTTAAACCTAAACCATAACACTAACCCAAACTAAGCCTAAACCTACCCCCACCCCCGACCCACCCCAACTGACCCAACTGACCCGTCTCCATCCCCAAATGACAATGACTGACCCCATCCATCCTCATTTACCCCCCACCCGCAGTGACACAACCTAATGAACCACAAACCTAAGCCTTAAACCTAAAACCTAAAACCTAAAACCTAAAACCTAAAACCTAAACCTTAAACCTAAACCTAAACTAAACCTAAACCTAAACCATAAACCATAACACTAAACTAAACCATAAACCTAATTTGGTACCTTTTGTTTTATATAAAACTCATTAACCTTTAAAAGTTAATTCGTTATTGTATAAATATCACTTGGCGAGTTTGTAGATGCATACCACACGCTGAGCAAATGGATTGAGGTATTGGCGTCGAGTACTCAGGTGAGATTTGACCTCGTTTAAAGTTGCCCAATAGGGGAAGGACAATCTTTGGGAGGCCTTGAGTAATGTCTTAATATTTTTATTTTTATTAAATGTTAGTTTGTAATTAAAATGTTATAATTCTATTTTTTATATTGTAGATGAAATATACATGGGAGGAGGTCATAGGAGGCCACAGAAGTGTATGTTACGTATGCTAGTGTAAATTTAGTATTAATGTTTAAACTTCGATTTATATCGTTTGTTAGGCGGGTAGTCATGTTGATGCTATGAAATCCATGGTTGTAGTTTAATTGACTTTGAAACCAAAAAGATAGCGTATATACGTTTGGGGGGTGTTAGTGTAAATAGTAAGAAATAAAGGGGTGTTAGTGTAAATTTAGTGTATTAATGCTTAAGCATCGATTTATATATGTTTATTAAGCGGGTAGTCATGTTGATGTTATGAAATCCATGATTTTAGTCTAATCGACTTTGAAAGCAAAGAAGATAACTATATGTATTTGGGGGTGTAAATGGTAAGAAATAAATGGTGTTAGTGTAAATTTAGTGTATTAATGTTTAAACATCAATTTATGTACGTTTGTTAATTTGGGTAGCCATGTTGATGCTATGAAATCCATGGTTATAGTTTAATTGACTTTGAACAACATAGCTAATACGTTTAGGGGGGTGTTAGTGTAAATGGTAAGAAACAAAGGGGTGTTAGTATAAATTTAGTGTATTAATGTTTAAACATCTATTTATAATACGCTTTTAGCTACATGTTGATGCTATGAAATCCATGGTTTAGTTTTCTTGACTTTGCTTAGGAACAACATAGCGTATGCGTTGGGGGATTTTGAAGCGAGCGTTGCTTACTTTCAAGCAACATTCATTTCATTTCTTCTTTCCATTCCTCCGGTTTAATACTCATCTTGGGGGTGGGGAAATAGGGTTGGACCCTTTTGTTATTATTATTAACTAATTGATTTTGGATAACTTGTACATGTTTAGGTTCATCCAACAAAAAAGCAAAGAAATGATGATTATGCCATAAATGTAATCCTATGGTAAGCTTCTAAAGCTTCTTGTTTGATCATATGAAAACAATGACTTACTTTTCTTGTTGATTTTTAATCAAAATAGTAATTTTACTTGGACATGTTTTCTAGGCGATTCTTGGTGAATGAAGTTTTTCTTGATTCTCATGTCGTGGATTTTTTAATTTTATTTTTAGGTTTTTTTATTAGATATGGTTTACATGGATTGGTACAAGTTTAAATTTCCAAGTTAACTCTAGAAACAAGTTTTTGGTATTAATTGTTATATATAATTTACATGGATTGTTGTAATACTAGTACTCTTGCAGTGTCGATGTGTCGCCATTGGTATCAATAAATGAAAGCGAATCTTTGTGGAAATGAACTACTAAAATATTATTTTCTTAAAAAATTGACTTTCAAGGTCTCTTTACAGGCAGGAGGATTAATTAAAAATTTGTATCTGAAATTGCAATCGGACAAGCGGGCCGACAAAAATATCTGTGGAAATGAACTACTAAAAATATTATTTTCTTAAAAAAATTGACTTTTTAAGCGGGTCCTCTTTTTAGAACGAGAGGATTAATTAAAAGTTTGTCTGAAATTACGTGGGACAAAATAGGTCGGACAAAAATTAAATTGCTTAAGTTAATTACGATAACGATTAAAAATTCAAATTACAAAACTTGTTTTTTTAAATTTTAAATTTGTATATGAAATTCAGTCGAAAAAAAATTTAATTGATTAAGTTAATTGATAACAATTAAAAAGAAAAAATACAAATACAAACTTTTGCAATCATAAAGCGTAAAACTATAAAAGTAAAATATTAGCGTAAGCGGTAAAATCTCGGTAAAAGAGTAAATGTAAATATTGTAGTCATTTGCACATGTAAGCCAGGGAAATAAGTCGTTGGATCAGTAAGTAAGCAATCGACCTTTTATCTGAATTGTAAGCGTGCAACAATGAGTTGTATTGTATTAGATATCTACAAAGCATCTTATCTAAATTTTTGTCTTTTATTTTATTTATTTATCGTTAAATTCTCTCGATTACATAATATCGGTTTTAATAAATTAAATGAATTAAATAAGAACCTATTTAAAATCGGTTTATAGATAAGCTGTTTGGATGAGATTTATATGAGATAAAAACATTTTAGATTAGATTAGGAATCTACTTGCGATCTAGATTCGGTGGACACATGTGCCGGGCGGAATAAATCTATGTTTGATATAAGTATAAATATGCAATCTCGGTAGTTTGATATAAAGTAAAATAATCAATCTCGACCATTTGATATAAAGTAAAATAATCAATCTCGTCATTCTTTTTAGGCTGTATTGTATAATATATTTTAAATTGGTTTTATATTATTGTTTATTTTTTATCTTCAATTTTGTATTAATTGTTATATTATCGGTACAAAAATTTATAATAATAGTATTTTTAGGTTTTTTTAAATTTTTTTACATTATTAGCGGCAGATTTTTCGTTCTGAATTCAAATTTAATTAATTTTTAAAAGCCTTTAGCGACGAAATTTTTTGTCGCTGAAATTCAAATTTAATTAATTTTTAAACGCCTTTAGGAATGGAAATTTCCGTCGTTGAAATTCAAATTTAATTATTTTTTAAAAGCCTTTAGCGACGGAAATTTCCGATCATTGAAATTCAAATTTAATTAATTTTTTAAAATCCTTTAGCGATGGAAATTTAGTCATTTGAAATTAAATTTTAATTATTTTTAAAAGCCTTTAGCGACGGAAATTTCCGTCGATTGATAACCTTTAGCGGCGATCGATCAGCTGGGACATCGAAACGACAGGCATTGGAGGAAAATTCCGTCATTGGGAGCCATTAACGACGGAATATTGCTTTTAGCGATGGAAAATTCCGTCACTAAATGTCATTTTACTAGTAGTGAGTGTTCGTGCTTCCAAACTTAGACTGCTTATTACTTAATTTAAGAACACTAGAATGTAAGGGTGTGCACGGGCCTTAAGCCCGCGGGCATTGGTAATGCCCAGTATAGGCCCATGTAGGCGGGCATCATTTTAAAAGCCCAAGAGTAGGAGCAAGCTCACGGGCATCGGTGAGCGGGCATTGAAGACATTGACGGGCACGGGCTTAGATGTCTCTCCAGGTTGTCTAATGTAAAGAACTATGAAGAACCAAAATTCAACTAATACAAAGTATTTTCAATATTTCATTAACTTTTAAAACAAAATTACATATGATCAAAAACCTTGAAATCATTCATTTGACTTGCAAACTCAACACACAGATGACAATTAATCCATAATCAAACATCATGAACACCTAAAATTTGAAACTCATATGCTATTTTCAATAAAGAAGCAAGAAAACAAACCCAAATCAGAACAAACTTACATCACGATAACAAGATTTGCAATGTCTCGCAAAAAGAAAAATAAATAATCAGTGGGTGGCGAATTCATGGTGAAGTGAGCGAGAATGAGAAGTCACGATTCTGCCGAAGGGTCACGATTCCGTCAAGGTACTGAAGAATCGAAGGTAACAGACTAGCAGTCAATTTGATTTAGGGTTTCACGCTTTCACTTTGCCTTTTGAGTTTTGGCCTTTTGTATTGGACCTATTGGTATATCACTAATTCACTATATTGACTAATTTGGATAGTGAATAATATATTATAGTAGTATATAATAATATAATTTGTGATTTTGTTTATATATAATTTTATGTATGATATATCTAATACTAATAGACACTAATAGAGTAATGATATAATTATAATCTATTTAAAATTTAAAAACTTAATGTGATGATGGGCCGGATCGGGCTTAGATGGGCATTAGAGCTTGAAGGCCCAGGCGTGCCCGAGCCTGTAGGCATCTAACATCTTTAAAGCCCAGCACTATGTATCAGCCCATAGGCATGGGCACTTTGGGCCGGGCACAAATGGGCATAGCGGGCTATACGGGCTCGTAAATTTGAATGCTCACCTCTACTAGAATATGAATGGCGAGAGATATGTTTCTTATGGTAGGTTGCTTGGTATGTCTAATTTTGCTTTTGCGTTAGGTGATCCTGTCACCAATGAACGTCTTGTTAATAAGATGATGTGCACTTTACCCGAAAGATTTAATGCCAAAATTTTTGCTATTGAGGAAGCTTATGATATTGATAAAATGGGCTTTGACAAACATACTGGTATTCTCTAAAACTTTGAGTTGAACCTCAATGAGCAAATTAAGCAAAAAAAAGGCAAAGGTGCATCATCTTCTACACCTCCTTTGAAAAGCATTGCCTTACCTACTGTTGTTGATGTTTCTCCTGGTTTACTTGAATTGCATAAAGAAATTGAAGAATCTGACTTTGGTGAAGACTCTATGGCTCTTTTAACAACAAAGTTCAAAATTATTTTGAAAGTCAAAGGACAAAATAGATCACCATCTTCAAACATCAAAATTGTTTTTAAACCCGAGCCTAGTAAGTTTATTCCCAAAGAAATCTCTTTCAAAACACCTGAAAAACCCTTTACCAACCCCTTTTGCTAAACAATCTACATCTAGTGGAAAAAATATTGACTCTATTTAATGTAGGGCTTGTCAAGGTTTTGGTCATTATGCTAATCATGTGCTAACACTTTGCGTAAGAAGGGTTTGAATTTCTCTGCTACTTTGAGTGATAGTGATGATGAAGATTCAGATGATCTTATCACTCTTACAATGGTGCAGTTTTTGCAGTTTGCTCGTGCTGATAGTGTTTCAGCAGGTGATGTAGCAGGTGTTCCTACTGCTTATATTTCTGCAGGTGATGTAGCAGGTGTTCTTGCTGCTTATGTTTCTGCAAGTGATGTAGCAGTTGTTCATGTTGCTTGTGTTTCAGCAGGCGATGCATCAAGTGTTTCTAGTGATAATGACTCAGTAGGTGTTTCAGCAGATGTTCCTGCTGATAGTGTTCTAGCAGGAGGTTCAGCAGATGTACTACCGATAATGTTTCGGCTGATTATGGAACTGGTGTTTCTTGTTATAGCGGTTTAGTTGGTATAGCAGCAGATAGTGTTCTTGCTGATAGTATTTCGATTGGTGTTTCAGCAAGTGTTCCTACTGATA
The DNA here is from genome assembly GCA_013146195.2 of Codonopsis lanceolata. Taxonomy (NCBI): domain Eukaryota; kingdom Viridiplantae; phylum Streptophyta; class Magnoliopsida; order Asterales; family Campanulaceae; genus Codonopsis; species Codonopsis lanceolata. Next base: position 17,467 of record JABEVN020001762.1, on the reverse strand, counting down.
ATGCTTCAGCTACTGCTACAACATGGGTTTTTCCTGTTAGTGCTCCTACCGGTGTTTCATATGGTGATACCCCCAATGCATTCACTTCAGAAGCTGCATCAGATGAAAGTTGGGATGATTCTCTTTGCTTTAATTCTTCCATATCTGAAGAAGCTCTAGAATCAGAATGCTCAGACAAATAAGAACTAATGGAAGCTTACAAGGAATTATACAATGACTGGGAGAAGAGAGCTTTACAAGTCAAGGTTCTTGCAAAAACAAATGATGCACTTAAAAAGGATAATGAAAATCAAAAGGAGAGCATTGCAAGGTTAGAATGTTTGCTCACAAAGAAGGATGTTGAGATAGAATTTTTGAGAGGAGAACTCTTTAAAGCCAATGAAACTGTGACTAAATGGAATTCTGGAAAACTTAAACTTGATGAGATGTTGAAGGTTGGTCAGAATGGAAAATCTGGACTTGGGTTCAAACCAAAAAACTTTGTCAAGGAAGGTGAAGGAACCTCATGAGTAGGAATTGAGATCGTAGAAGAGAATCGAGAGAAACCGTAACCTAATATCACTTAGGCAAGTCATATATATATATATATATATATATATATATATATATATATATATATATATATATGTTACTGAAAATACATTATACATCAAGACCCCCAAACATATATCTTAAAACAAATAGACCCTTAATACTTCTAACACTCCCCCTCAAGCTGGAGCATAAATGTTATGCGTGCCAGCTTGTTTAAGATATATCTTATTCTTGTGCCATTGATAGACTTCGTGAAAATATCTGCTAATTGATCGTCGGTCGGAACAAAACTTGTGGAAAATATTTTCTCTTGAAGTTTCTCACGAACAAAGTGACAATCAAGCTCAATATGCTTTGTTCGTTCATGAAACGCACGATTAGATGTAATATGAAGGGATAAGTGTACCATTAGTCCCTGAACTTTGGCCAAGCACATCATTAGTCCCCAAACTTTCAAAAGTTTCATCACTGACCTAAGTAGGCCTTTTTTGCTCATCGGAGGTCCCTAGCCCTAACGCCGTTTGTTTATTTCCGTTAAGTGAACATGTGCCACTCACATGCACAAAATAAGGGAGTTATGTGTAACATAATCAAAATAAGGGGATAATGTGAAAATTTTAAATCCAAAAGAAATTTTTAAAAATAAAACCATGCTCTACTGAAGTATGAACATTGACTCCTCTCTCTCTCTCTCTTTCTAGAATTTAAATTTGTTTCTCTCTCTAAAACAGCAACAACAATGGATTCTGCAAACCTGCTCCACGATTCTTTCACACCATAGTCCCTCATTACCCAAATATTAGTCGTAGAATTTGTCAAACAAAGAAAACCACCAAGAACCCGGACTTCCAGTTGGGTTTCTCCAGTTAACTCACACGGTGGAGGCACCTCCTAAGCGTCTCATCACCAAATCAAAGGCAAAATGGATACGGGAGAATCCCAATTTTTCCGACATAACAAATGGACAGAACCATTCACGAAAACCCCTGCATCCGCAACATCAGAACGTAAAATTTTACTGCCTAACCAATAGAAAGGGGAATTCTGAACCATTTTCCAGTAATTACTTCTCAACATATAAACCCAAACAAAGTTTTTACAAAATATAACCTCCTTATAATCATGGGTCAATGAATCATAACCTAATCCATAAATTCCACTGGAAGTAACACCCACCATGGAAGAGTTGGGGGAGGGTAATTTCTTGCATTCTCGAGTTGTTGGATTAAGCAAACACAACTTGTATTGGCCAGTGAGTGCTAAAATTAAGCCGTCGCAAGACCCACACACGGCCAACCACCCGTTGGATTGTTCGAATTCGAGCACTGATGTGATCCGACCATTGGTAAATTGGTAACCTTCAAAGTCAACAACGATGAGAGGTCGGAATATGGGGGCGAATATGACGCTATGGCGCGCAGCGATTAGTTTGAGAGGTGGGTTTTGATGAATTTGGGGTCGGAATCGTGGTTTTCCGTGGTTTTGAAAGATTGAAGCGCCTGGGACTTGGCCTAAGTCGAGAGTATTTCTCGTATGAGCTCCTTAGAAGATTCACGCCTGGCCAAGATAGCTACCGCTCTTTTACAGACGCCGAGAACTTCAATGGGTTCTTCTTATATGCTCAGTTTTATTTTTAAAAATTTCTTTTGGATTTAAAATTTTCACATTATCCCCTTATTTTGATGATGTTACACATAACTCCCTTATTTTGTGCATGTGAGTGGCACATGTTCACTTAACGGAAATAAACAAATGGCGTTAGGGCTAGGGACCTCCGATGAGCAAAAAAAGCCTACTTAGGTCAGTGGTGAAACTTTTGAAAGTTTGGGGACTAATGATGTGCTTGACCAAAGTTCAGGGACTAATGGTACACTTATCCCTAATATGAATAGTTGCTTGGTTATCACACCACAACTTGTGGAAATTATTTTCTCTTGATCTTGACACAACCGATTGTTTCTTACTTTTCCAAGAAACCAAGTTACCCCCAACAAACACGCAATATCCAGAAGTAGATCTCTTATCTGGGGATCCTGCCCAATCCGCATCAGTAAACCCTTCTACTCTCATATGTCCATGATCTCGATATAGTATGCCTAGCCCTGGAGCTCTCTTAAGATACCGAAAAATCTTAACAGCAACCTCCCAATGTGTACTCGCGAAGAGGACATAAACCGACTTACTACATTAACTGCAAATGCAATATCTGGTCTGGTCATAGCAAGATATTTCAATTTCCCAACAAGTCGTCGATACTTCTCTAGTTCAGCAAAGCTTTCACCCCCTTCAGCTTTAAGTTTCGTATTCAGATCCATAGGAGTCTCAAAAGGCTTCGCTCCCAACATGTCTGCCTCACTCAACAAGTCACACACATACTTTCTCTCGGGCAAGAAGATGCCTTGCTTGTACCGAGCAACCTCAATCCTTAGAAAGTATCTCAAATTACCAAGATCCGTCGTTTGAAACTTTTCCTGAACCCTTTTAATGCACTAATACCAGCACTATTACTTCCCGTGATGACAATATCATCCACATAGACAACTAATAAAATGCATTTTTGACATCCAGCTGATAAAGAGGCCAATGAGAAGATGCAGCAAGAGAGATAAGTAAACGAATAGAGGCAAGCTTAGTAACAGGAGAAAAAGTGTTCGTATAATCAACCCCATATGTCTGAGCATATCTCTTTGCAACAAAGCGAGCTTTATGGTGAGTGGGCATAATTTCTGGACATAATTTCTTGAGACTCGACATAAACGGATGACCCAAAAGACAGTGAATTTGAAACGGGGACAAAGAGGCATTCGAACATGCAACTGGTGTAGATGGAGCTTCAAAGAAATAAAGTCCTCCAGACTCCTGCCCTCTACCAATAATCATTTTCGTCACACGATCCTGAAAGATGCAATGAGTGGGAAAAAATGAGACATCACAGTTATGATCACGGGTAAACTTACTAATAGACAGTAAATTGAATGGAAAACCAGGAATGTATAACATAGAGGATAATGAAAGAGAGGACCTGAGACATATATCACCCTGCCCCTTAACATAAGCAATATACCCATTGACTACAGTAACACTTGATAATGTTGAAGATGGAATGAATGAAGAAAAAACTACCTCTATTGCCACTCAGATGGTCAGAAGAACCAGAGTCAGTAACCCATTTACAATTAGAGGAAAAAACACACACAGTAGGTACCTGAACAAAAGTAGCGGTGGAAGAAGAAGACGAAGAAGCCTGGTACTGGGTATATTGCGTAAACTCACCATCAGTCATCCGTATTACCTTACCCTCATTAGGTTGAAATGGTTTGGGTGGGGGGCAGACTCAGTGTTAGAGGCAACATGGGCATATCGATCACCTGACGGTTTACCATGCAACTTCCAACAATTGCGAATCACATGATTCATATCCCCACAGTGATAACAACTACAAACCTCTGTACTCTCCCTACCTCCACCACGGCCACCACGACCATCATCATGACCTCCTTTACCAGTAGACCGACCACCACGACCACCAGTCTATTGACCCTGATTATGGTGAGATATCTAACTCATAAGTGCAGAGGAATCACCAATACTGCTAGTAGGGCCAACTGAAGAGGACTCTAGAGAGGCCCGAATTACACGAGAGAACACATCCTGAAAAGAGCCAACACCTGTGCTCGATAATATTTGAGAGCGAGCAGTAGTGAACTCGGATCTCAAACCAACTTAAATCAAAGAATAATCAGGTGTTCTCGTTGTGTATGTATAATCATATGTACTCAAAGGAATCAAAGAACTCCATTCAGTTGCCAATTTCTTGTAGTCCGCAAAATATTAGGTAACACTACGACCTTGTTGATCCTGGTGAAACATAGCACACGACAAGTCATACATCTGGTTCATGTTATCCTTGCCCCCATAAAACACAGCTAAATAGTCCCACAAATCACGAACAGTGGAAATATGAGCCACCAATTCAGCCGTCTCATCATCCATGGAATTCACGAGCTTCCAATACAAATCAGCATCGGCACGGACCCAAGCAACATCAGTAGAGTTAACTGTGCTGAGATGATCTTCCTTATTTTGCCCTTTTAAATTCATTTTAACAACCCGCCGCCACATTAAACAATTCATTCCCGTTAATTTCTTGTCCGTAATCTTTGTACTAGTGGAGAAAACCTTAGAAACTATGGTTTTAGACTCCGTAGTCTCCATATTCCCCGATGTCAACATTGAAAAAACAAATAGAACCAAACAGACTGGTACAGATCTAGCCTAAAAACCCACCAAAAACTTGTTAAATCTTAAAACCAACCTTGGACCAACAGGCTCAAGCGACCAGGTCTGTACTGGTCCGAAAAAATTCCAGCGATGCACCGGCGCGTGAGGCGTTTTCCGGCGACTTCTGGTGACGGTGACTGGACAGACGAGGTCGCCTAGACTGGGCAACACCAACCTTCTATGTTGTATCCTTCAAAAGACGTTGTACCCCCTCCGGCAACTCAAACGCAAGGGCAAGGCTGACTGCACAGACTCATCCATCGACAGCCATTCTAGGTCGAACAGAAAACGAAAAAAAAGAAAGAAAATGGAAGGATTTGTGGAGAACAATCAGCACAAGAGATTATAAGGATTCCTGCTCTGATACCATGTTGAAAGTAAAGAGAAAGAAGACAGCAGAAGAGAATCGAGAGAAGCCGTAACCTAATATCAGTTAGGCAAGTCATATATATATGTTACTGAAAATACATTATACATCAAGACCCCCAAACATATATCTTAAACCAAATAGACCCTTAATACTTCTAACACTATCCAACTCCCTTGTACTCTCCATTTCATCCAACCGGTGAACCTCTTTAAGAGATTCTTTCAATCTATTGTCAAAATTCCTGAAAATGTCCTTATTCCACACTTTAAGATCCTCCTTTAACAATTTCAATTTCTTCACATTCTGAAACACGGCTTCCCCTCGACATTGTAGGATCCCCCATTGCTCTTCGATCCAATAAAAGAAACCCGACTCCGACAGCCACATATTCTCAAACCTAAAAGGAATCTTCCCTTTGCAAATCTGACCACAACGGAGCAAAATCGGAACGTGATCAAATATCACCCTCGGTAGACAACTCTGCAAAGGATCCCCAAATACCTCCTCTGCCCAATCTGAGGAAACGAGGAACCTATCTATTCTAGAGCATTGTAAACTGTTCACACCCCTATACCAAGTGTAGGCTCCCCCTGGGAGATTGTCAAACCCCCCAAAATATATTAGAGCATTGTATACTGCCTAACTGGCTTAAGTTCTTCCCACAGAGAGCTACGGGAAGCATCTGAACTTGGGCCGTAAGCTCTCGAAAAAATGTCCTCCCCCTCCACCTTAAACAAGCATGACATCGAGTTCGAGCCATACCTCACCCCCAACTTAGAAAGGAATCATTTGTCCCATAAAATTAACACTCCCCCTACAAAACCCACAACTTCTAAATGCTCTGAATCTGCCCAAATGTTGCCTCCCACACTATTAACAACCTTCATGTCCACCTTTTCCATTTTAGGTTCTTGGAAGCAAACAACATGAGGCTTCCATCGTCTTATTAAAGCCTTGATAATCTTCCGTTTATTCAAATCATTAAAGCCACGAACATTCCAGCTAATAATCTTTAAATCCATATTAATACACATTTCTTTTTCTCCTCCCCCGTTCGTTCACTCCCTCATCTCCCTTCCAATTCAAGTTGCTGCCTAGTTCTTTTCTATCTCCATCAGCAGTTCCATGATTTTCTCCTTGAATCCGTCGCAGGAGACTCCTAGAAACCTTCCGAGACTCTTAGCCCTTTTTTTCACCCATTCTGAAATATCAATACACTCCTCTCTGTGGACACCAATTCCTTTCCTACCGACTCTTCTGGTCTAATCATTCTCAAGGGGACACAGTCAATTGGTTCTCCCCCGAATTTTCTCAGATTCGGCATTCGTAAATTCACCAACTGCAATAGTCTAAATCAAAACAATGTCCTCCATTGGCTTCTTCAATGCACTGTCCAGCTCTCTCCTTTTCCGAGAAACAACCCTAATTACTAATTGTTACTGACTTCAGATTGGTTGCTTTGGAATGTCAAGTACTTCAATACTGTAATTTAATTGCTATCTTTTACTTCGTTTTACATCACATAGAGCTAGCTAATATATTTTGGGGGGTTTGACAATCTCCCAATGATATTGCAACTACTGAATTGTAAAAAAAATCTGATGCATTATTGTCTCCTTTTGAAGCATGTTAGCACTAGCACTACTGAGAGAAAAGCGGCACCATCTGGAGACTTGGCTTTGGATTCCTTGGTGACATCAGATCCACTCCCTCAGGCCATAGATACAAGTGGAGAAACATTATCAGACAAGAGCTCATCTGTCAGCTTACCGTCTGCTGCGGTAGCAGATGGAAGAGGTACCACAGGGTTTAATGCAGAAAATGATGCTGAGTTAACCAGGCTAGAAGAGGCTGCTACTAAGGCACAGGCAGCTTTTAGGGGCTACATGGTAACGCTCTTTGCCTAAGAGTACTGCAACTCTGTAGAACAATTAATATTCTTAAGTAACTAGGCTGGTTCTCCTCTATTTCTTGCATTTTGCTTATATTATTATTACAGCATGGTTTCGCTTATATGAAATATAATTACAAAGATGCTTCACATTTAAATTCGTATGATACGTAAGCGTGTTATTCCTCTTCATTTTAATTCGTATCAGAAATGGAAGTTCTCTTTGTTTGTTTGTTTGGTTTTACAATAAAGTTATATTCCCATGCAGACAAGTGGATGATGGTACTTAGGGTACTGATTGTAAAATGCTAAATTGGACTCGTCATCAGTACTTATTGGCCACTTGGCAAATTTACTGAAATGTTCTTTCCTCACCCCCCCCCCCTCTCTGTCTCTTTGCTTTCTTCTTACTCAGCACTGGTCTGGGAAAGAACTGAATCATTATATATTCTGTCAACAATATGTGACGCTGAGGGATATGTCAACAATGAAACTTGAGGGTTGGGGCTTGATGGTGACTATCGAGGGTTATGAAAGTTTGGTTATCGAGGCTTTGTATTTGATAAAATTTCTTTGACGGTGTAAACTGTGAAGAGAAGAGTGACTGCAATATATTGGATCCTTATTGATGTAGAAGTAACGGTGGTAATTGGTTTATGGATGTGAGTGAGGGATTATGAGAGAGATAAGAATTTGAGGGTTTTGGGGCTACTTGTGTATTGGTGGTCTTTGTAGACACATTTTACAGAACGTGGAAGATGATTGTGTAGATTGTTAGTCCACTGATTTTGACTAAATAAATATTCTCTTATCTGGTTCTCCATTCTCCATGTGAACCCTGGCTTTGGTTCCACCTTAATGTCCTCTATGCACTAAAAACAAGCTAATAGAGTAGGGAATAATGTTGTACCTACCTATCTTTTATTGCAAAATATGATAATTTACTTAAAAACTTTTCTTGATAAGTCTTTGGGCTATCTCTATTTCTGGGATCTAACTCATTTTTGTTTGTACCTCTAATAAAACAAGTGGGCTTGGACTTGTAGTTTATTGGAGGATCTCCTACTTATTTGCTGTGACATGTATTGCATATATTTGCTTTTGGAAATAACAAAATGGAATAGCTATAGTCTATTTTGATTTAGTGTTGATCAAGGATCCGTGGTTACTTTATCCTGCATGAGGAGTTCCTTTTGGAGTTTCCATATTTGGTTTTCCTTGCTCCTCTATGGTATTATGGTATCTGTAGTAGTCTAGATAATTATTCTGTGAAGGCTCGCCGGGCATTTCGGGCCCCCAAGGGGATCTGTAGTAGTCTAGTAGACAGGATGTTGCTACTTTGCGTTGCATGCGTGCAATCATAGAGTTCCAGGCTCTGGTTCGTGGACTAAGGGTCAACTTTCTAATGCTGGGTATCAGGTGCTTGAAACGTACACTTCAGCCAAACTTTTTGACGTAGCGGAACAATCAACATGAATTCTTACCACGAGAAATTCTGAAGGAAGGCAATCAGCCGTGTCGTTCTTGTCATTCACCAAAGGATATATATACAGAATGATATCCGAGATCCTATGAGATCCTAGCCTAACTTATAATGCACTAATCTAGGCTATAAATTAGGATACAAAATATTTACATATATCTTTGAAGATTCTATTAATATATACAGATTCTATTACTCCCTTACAGTCGAAGCGGGAAGAGGGTGAAGCGAGAGGCTGTCGAAAGTCGTTAAATAGAATCAATGGAAGGCCTTTGGTGAAGATATCGCAATCGATGATGAGAGGAGCGTGTAGAACACGGACCGAGCAACTTTCTCACGAACAAAGTGAATATCCAACTCAACATGTTTAATGCGTTGATCTTTGAATGGGATTCTTTGGAGATATATGGCAGCGTTATCACAATAGACTAAAGTAGCCTTTGTAATAGGGAAGTGCGGTTCAAGGAGAAGATTGCGCAACTAGCAAGTTTCGAGAGGCGGCGTTGGCGACTCCACGTATTCGCCGGCACTAGAGCGAGACAAGGTAGCTTGCCGTTTGGAAGACCAAGAGATTAAGTTGTCGCCAAGAAAGACACAGATAACTCGATGTGGAATGCACGGTGTCGGGGCACCCCCCTAATCGGCGTCTGTGTAAGATACGAGTAGCTGTTGAGGAAGGATATAGATGTAAGCCATGGGTGAGAGTACCTTGAAGGTAGCGCACAATGCGCTTAAGGGCCTGCATGTGCACCTCCATCGGGTTGTGCATGAAAAGGCAAACTTATTTGAACTGACATACGATATGTCGTCTAGTGAGCGTGAGGTCTTGTAATGCACGCAAGGCTCAGATAATGAGAAGGATCGGCGTAGGGCGTCTTGGAGGATGCACTCAATCTTGGGTTTAGTATCAACGGGCGTGGAGCAAGGCTTGCAAGAGGACATCCCAGCCCGGTGTATGATTTCCTCGGCATACTTTTTTTGAGATAGAAAGAGACCATCCGGATGACGAGTAACAGCAATGCCCAAGAAAAAATGTAGAGGACCCAAATCTTTCATTGCAAATTCTGAGCTGAGAAGAGCCATGATAGATTTGCGTAGACCATCGATGATCTTTGTAAGAATAATATCATCGACATATAAAAGTATGTATGCTAAATGCTAAATGCCGTCTCTTATAAATAAAAGGGAGTGATCGGACTTGCTATGGGAGAAACCAAGATGAGAAGCATAATCGCAAACCGTTTGTACCAAGCCGAGGAGCTTGCTTGAGCCCGTAGAGACTTTTTAGCAAGCGGACATGATTAGGAAAAGATTTGTCACGCCCAGCCCAAGGTTGATGCATGTAGGCAGTTTCCTTGAGTTCACCATGTAGGAAAGCATTTTGAGCGTCCGGTTGGTGTATTGGCCAAGCATTAGAAAGGGCTAAAGCGAGAACAAGATGCGAATAGTGGTGGTTTGACAACCGGATGAAAGTTTCACCACAATCCACGCCAACCTGTTGAGTTTTCCCATCACCTACAAGACGAGCTTTATACCTTTCAAAAGAACCATCAGAATTTTCTTTGTGTTTAAAAATCCACATGGAATGTATGACATTAATGTTGGGGGGACGGGGCACTAACTCCCATGTCTTATTTTTAAGAGCATTATACTCATCGGTCATGGCCATTTTCCAATTCGGGTCATGAAGGGCAGACACGGGGTTGCGAGGGAGAGGAGACGGAGAGACTTGAGAAATGAGACTAAAGGGAGGTTTGGGCTTGAAGATGCCATTTTGACTCCTAGTGGTTGGCCTGTGGGTTTGGACGGTGGAGGAGTGAGTGGTGAGGGGCCGATCGGATTTCGAGAAGAGAGGAGGCCCAGTAGAGAAACCAGGAGGAATAGAGGGACTGCTAATAGATGGGTTGCCAGAAGATGGGCTTAGAGCCGTTGGGCCGCTGGGGGATGGGGTTGGAGGGGCTGGCGATGGGGCAGAGATAGGAGGGGTTTGAGATGGGGCTGGATTATGTAGTTGATGGAGCAGTAAGTGAGAGAGGCCACAATCCAAAAAATCATGTGTATGAGAAACAGGCGTGTGGATTTTAGCAAAAGGAAAAAGAGTTTCATTAAAAATGACGTGACGACTAATGATGATTTTTTTTAGGATAGATCATAACATTTGTAGCCACGATGATGAGGAGGATAGCCCAAAAAGACACACGGGGTAGAACGGGCTTGAAGTTTGTGAATAGTGGTAGAGGGAAAAAGAGGGTAGCATAGGCAACCGAAGACGCGAAGATGGGAGTAGGACGGGTTTTGGAGATAAAGTCGGTGAAAAGGAGTGGAATAAGAGAGTTGTTTATTTGGAAGAATGTTAAGAAGGTAAGTGGCCATATGTAACGCATGAGACCAGAATGTAGGAGGAATGGATGCGTGAGTAAGAAGGGTACAGACGATATTATTTATGGAACGTAGTTTGCGTTCGGCCTTGCCATTTTGTGCGGAGGTGTGGGGACAGGAAAAACGAAAAGAAAGACCATTGTCAATGCAAAAAGTCCAGAAATGTTTATTATCAAACTCCGTACCATTATCACACTGAAAATTCTTTATTTCCCGTTCAAATTGGGTGTGAATAAAATTGCAAAACGTTAAAAAAGTAGAATATACTTGAGACTTTTTAGATAGAGGGAATGTCCATAGAAAATTAGAATAATCATCGAGTAAGAGAAGATAGTAGCGATGACCCGACGAACTTAACACCGGAGAAGTCCAAATATCACTATGAATTAAATCAAAAGGCATAGTAGAGCGAGAAGTAGAAGCAACAAATGACAATTTAATGTGTTTTCCAAGAATGCAAGAATGACAAAAATTAGATTTACTAGCAGCATTACATGAGATAAATTTATTCTGTTTAAGAGAATTAAAAATAGGAGGTCCCGGGTGACCCAAACGGGCATGCCATAGTGATGGTGCTAAAACGGTAAAAGAGGTTGCTGGAAAAGAGAACTTAGAATTAGTAACAGGGTAGAGGTCGCTGTGACTATCACATCTCATGAGGCGTTCCGTCAGAAATCCTTCACGTAAAACACAAAGCGGGTCAAATTCAACGATAGATGAATTATCAGTTGTGAATTTGCGAACAGAAATTAAGTTCGTAACAATTTGAGGAGCATGAAGAACATTACGTAAAGAAAAAGAAGGATTTGGAGGAGATAAAGAGGTATGCCCATAACCTTTAATTGGAATAAAGTGACCATTACCGACCAGTATACCGCGACTAATGCTCGAATTAAAATAAGGTGAGAGAGTACCCTGTTCAGATGTCATATGGGAAGTCGCTCCGGTGTCCATGTGCCAATTTGCATCCAGTGGAGTAAGTCCAAAGTGTACATGGCAGCTTCGATGTCGGTTGGAGTGGGCTGTGTAGAAGCTGAATAGGCTTGCGGAGGGCGGGAACCAAGAAGACCAGCATGCTGAGTTGGTGGAGGTGGCCGCTGCCACGTCGCGTATTGGACGTTTTCCATCTCAAGAGTAACTGAGATGTGGTTCTTGATGTTTGACACAGCAAGAGCCGGGTGGAAGGACGGAGTTTTGGGGGCAGACATGGCGGCTGAAGAAAAAGGAAAAGAAGAAGGTAGAAGAGAAAAAAAATACCCTAAGGCTCTTGATACCATGAAGGAAGGCAATCAGCCGTGTCGTTCTTGTCATTCACCAAAGGATATATATACAGAATGATATCCGAGATCTTATGAGATCCTAGCCTAACTTATAATGCACTAATCTAGGCTATAAATTAGGATACAAAATATTTACATATATCTTTGAAGATTCTATTAATATATACAGATTCTATTAAATTCTTAACAAACAAGCCTATGACGGCTTAGAGTTTCAAGCACAAAGCAAGAAAATAATAAAACTCTATTTATTCTTCAAAACTGATGTAACAAATGTTTTAGATGGTATTTATATGCCCTAAACAAGCCAAACTTTAAAAGGAAAAATTACATAAAAATAGACGAAAAACCCGAAAAACTTCAAAGGCCTGTAACATTAGTTAAACAGCGTTTTTTGGGCTTAAAATGAACTTGTCCCGGGTTACATCCTGTGAGTCTTGGAGATCTCGTCAAGAGCTTCGATTTGATATGTGGCGGGTTCCGTTATTCATCCGGACGTGAAAATTATATTTCGTTAAAGTTCAGCCAACCGTTAAATGATTTCTACTAGTAAATAACGGAAACTGTGAAAACTTTATGCTAGACCCAACTTTTCAGAAATTGCCGCCAGACCCCCTTTACTTCAAATTCTTCCCTAAAACATTACTCAAATATGTCTCGACCATCTATTCAACATCACTTCTGGTAATACTTGTGGTTTGTTGCTCCTTCATCATCTCTTTGAGTTCCCTTCGTTTGTATTTTCCTCATTATTCGTAATGAACTTTAATGCCATGTTTTCCCGAGAGCCAGCAAAAAATGATTGTTTGTGATCAGATTATTTAGACCTATCCGTTTTTCTTTTTGGTTTGTTGGGTTACAGTGAATGTAATATAAAATAATTAACTATTAGTTGGGTTGAAATAAATTACTCCCTCCTTCCCTAAATAATCGTCCTAATTGATTCGACGCACAGTTTAACAAAAAACAATTGATTTGATTATTTATATTGGTTTAATGTGCAGTTTCCTTTAAAGCCCATGTATATGTGGCCCATAATTAAAATAAAGTGAAAAAGTAAGGGTAAAGTGGTAAAAATGATATTCTAAAAAGGTAAGTTTTAAACAGAAAAATTATTTTGGGACGAACCAAAAAAGAAAAGGAAGATGATAATTTAGGGACGAAGGGAGTACTAAAGTCAACGTAATGATATTGACTTTTGGTCATTTAGTAAAAAGGATTTTACAGTTGTTCCTTGGCATAAAATATCAAAATTACACCTTCAACCTTAAAATTAAACTACTCCCTCTGTCCTTAAATAATCGTCCTAGTTGACCCGACGCATAGTTTAAGAAAAAACAATTGACTTGATTATTTATATTGGTTTAATGTGTAGTTTCCTTTAAAGCTCATGTGTATATATGTGGCTCATAATTAAAGTAGAGTGAAAAAGTAAGGATAAAATGATAAAAGTTATGTTCTAAAAAAGTAAGTTTCAAATTGGACAAATATTTTGGGACAGACGAAAAAAGAAAAGGATGACGATAATTTAGGGACGGAAAGAGTATTAGTTTTCATTTTTTTTATAAATAGGGAGTATACCCTACCAAACTATTAGTTTTCATTCCAATAAGTTTTCTTAGTTTTCCATCCGAAAGCTAAATTAATGGCTCTAAGTAAATCAAATGAATATTTATTATTACTACTAATTCTTGAATATGTAAGAGCCAAAAAATTATTCAAAAAGTTAGATGCCAGCCATATCAAACTTTACCTAAAGCTTGGTCTTATGTCACTTGGTTTGGAGTAAAATATGGTGAATATGTTAATTTTAGTGATCAATGCCGTTTGACCCTTTGTGGTGCTTAGATAAAGTGAAATGATACATCCAGTGTAAAAAAGAGGGAATATGAAAAAAAAAATCCGAGTGGTTTACATATCCTTGTCATTGGGGTTGTGGTGAGGGCCTGAGGGTCACCTTAGGAATATTTCCCAGTACTTTGATTAATAGCCAATTTTAACTGTGTTGATTATTATGGTTCTTTTGACTAAAACCCAATGAACCCTTTCTTTTTTCTCCCTATATGTCTTTATTTGGGGCCATGAGTCTGTGATAACCCTCAAGTCAATGTTTCTGAGTTCTGACTTATTTTCGGATGCTGCATCCTCAAACTTGGATCATGTTCGAACCCTATCCACAACAGCACTTATCCATTTCCATAACTTGCTTTTGATTTATAAATTTGAAGAGGCCCTTATCTTAGTTCCAAATATATTTTTTGCGAGAATGAATCATGCTTCTTGTTTCTTATGCAACTAAACCATTTCCATCTTCTCTTTGTTTTACCAGGATGTTAAACGAGGAGACTTGCTCCAAGTATCTCTTAGATCTGAGAAATTGTCAACAAATGCATTTGCCAGCAAGTCTCTTCACATTTCATTAGTCCATATGAGAAATTTCTCTATCGAGTATTTTTTATTTTATCCTGTTAGTTTTTGGTTTTAAATAAGGAGTTGATGACATTTTTGTGGCTTATCTTAGCTCCTCGCATCTTCTCGTACCACAACGCCTTTAAGTCTACACTATGTGTTGGAACTATAATAAACTGAACAGAAGAAAATTCTGAACAGAGAAGGGGAAGATGTATCTACTGAAAATATGTTTATTGATCTGATTTTTGCCTCTGCATAAAACTGAAAATTACAAAACCATTTATAAGACATCTTAATACATCACTTCATCTTCCCAATTAAAACTGAATAGATGTTGATGCTTGAACTACTAATGCATTAACTAAAAATAACTAAGAAGCATAATTATGAACTAGACTCTTCACCTAATGTAACTGTCAAGATTATTTTCAACACCCTCCTTTAAACTTGACATCTGCTAACTTGGTCTTGAGACTTCACGTAATTGAGTTGAACCACCTTCTTCGCAACACACTCTCGAACAAAATGAAACCTTGTATCTATGTGCTTGCTACGTTCATGAAATAACGGGTTCTTGGCTAAAGCAATTGCGGCACTTGTTGTCCACGTTAACCCGGTGAGGTTCCTTCCGAGCAAAATGAAGCCCTTTCAAGAGCCACCTCAACCAAATTGCTTGAGTAACCACAGAACTCAAAGCAACATATTCGGCTTCACACGTTGACGAGTAACAATAGGTTGTTTCTTCGAGCTCCAAGTAAATCTTTGTATCACCCATGTAATATACAAACCAGTAGTACTTACTCGATCATCTATATCTCCACCCAATCACTATCGCGAGAAACCTCTAAGTCTGAAATCATTTGAGGCATAATAATGTAACCCAAAATTGAGAGTACCTTTGATGTAGCGCAATATCCTCTTTGCGGCCTTTAAATGTGTTCTTTGTTGGAGCCTCCATAAAAGCGACTAACAAGTCCAACACCGAGCATGTAATGTCGGCCTTGTGGAAGTTAAATATCGCAAGCTTCCAACTAGATCGCGAAACAGCCGCTTGAGTCCACCTTGCCACTATCATCGATTTTGTCAATTTAATGCCACATTCAACCGAGTATTAACCGGATTACGCTTGCTCATATTGAACTTCTTCGAACTTTTTCGCATAATTTTCTTGCGAAATAAAAATGCCTTCTCTCTGCTTGCTTCACCACCTCTATTCCAAGATAATAGGACATAAGTCCTAAATCCGCCATCTCAAACTCACGGTTCATTGCTCTCTTGAATTCATCAAACATGTTTGAATTGTTCCCCGTGAAAATTAAGTCATCCACGCATGTGCAAACAAACAACATATTGTCGCCATTAATCTTCACATAGAGAGCATGTTCATATGGGCACTTCAAAAAACCATTCTCCCGAAATACTTGTCAATCCCCGGCAGCTCCAAGATTTGAGCTTGTTTTAGCCCTCAAAGGGCTTCTTCAATCTAAGAACCTTGTCTTCACTTCCCTTTACAACATAGCCTCGAGGTTGCTCTACGACACCTCTTCTTCGAGATTTCATTGAGAAAGGCCGACTTCACGTCCATTTGAAAAATCTTCCATTTGTTTTGGCGCAAGGAAATGATCGCCTTACCGCCTCCAAACGAGCTATCGAGCAAAAACTTTCATAATCAATGCCATGTCGTTGCTGTCCCTTTGCCACGAGCATTGCCTTATATCTTTCTACCTCTCCTTCCGGGTTCTTCTTTGTTTTAAAAACCCATTTCTCCAATGGTCGCTTGTCCCTTTGGAAGTGTTGACAACTCCCATGTTGTTCTTCTCAATGGCTCTTATTTCTTCATTCATGGCTTTTTCTCCATTTTTCATCTTCAACGCCTTCATTAAAATCAATTGGTTGCATCCCAGAGACAAAGGAATGTATTGTCATCAATTCTCTCAAGATTTTCATATAAACTGAAAGCCTCTTGTTCAGAAGGGCTTTCATCGTAGGAGTTTCCATTTGGAGAATCGCTTTCATGACGAGTCGATGATGGGAAGCAATGTTAGTGTCTCCACCACGAGATGGAGATGGTGGGGGAGTATTGTTGTCATGGCTCTCCTCAATATCTTCATCTTCATACATGAATGGAAAGAAATCATAGCTTTCTCCATCAATATGCCAATCCCAAGTAGCTTCCCATCAAATTCAACATCTCTACTAATGATCACCTCTTTTCAACCGGATCATAAAGCTTGTACCTTTGTTCTTGAATCATAGCCGATAAACACACACTTTTTACTCTTGTCGCTGCTTTGTTCTTTTCTCATCCGCATAATATGGGCATAGCTACACATCCAAATACCTTCAAATGAGAGAGATCGATGGCTTTCTTCCACTCCATGCTTCAAATGGAGTCTTTTCACTTAGTGTTCTTTGTCGGCATCTGCTCAAGAAGTAAACACCGCTTCACCGCTTCCGCCCAAAACTATTTTGGCATCTTTGTCTTCAACATGCTCCTTGTCATGTTCGTAAAGGCGGTTCTTTCTTTCGACTACCCGCTTTGTCATGGAGATCTTGGAGCGCTTAAGAATCGGCGAAGCCCATCGTCACAAAAATCTTGAACTCTCCGATGTGAACTCACCTCCTCTATCCGATCTAGAGCCCGAATTTTAAGTCCACTTTCCCTTTCTACAAGAGCTTTAAAATTCTCAAAACATTTAAATGCCTCCGATTTTTCTTTGAGAAAATATACCCATGCTTTTCTACTAAAATCATCAATAAACAATGAAATACCTGTTCTTACCAAAAGAACATGGAGTGATTGGCCCACACAAGTCAGATGGATTAATTGAGCTGCC
>JABEVN020001761.1:0-23721 GCA_013146195.2 Codonopsis lanceolata | reverse complement strand
CACCTGATAGGACTGGTGGTGCTGATCACTTTTCTTCCAAATTCGCAAGATCCGTCCGGTTGATAAAAAGAAGTCCGATGAAGACCAACATGACTATTTGACTGTACTCATCTAATGTCGAAGAAAAGCCGGATCTCCCAATGGCGAACGACCCGCATTATGTCCATCGAGCCGGCGATAAAAGTGATCGCCCCAATCAATATCGAATAATTGATTCGAGGAAAATGCCCGCCAAGATGCCATAAAATGATGGTTCATAGAGCTCCATGCGGCACGGAGCCTGAACCTTAGAAATGCTCTTCTAGCCACATATGAACCGTAATGGGCTACCCAGGGAACAGCTTCATCGCCAAGAAAGCTCAAAAGCCAGTTCGCGAATGTCTCGCCAAAATCAAGGACAATGTTCACCGGGCGATTCAGCCTCTGACTTTAATGCCAGTCCACGACCGCCATCGACAAATCCGGTAGACCTACTATCAAATATCTCCTAACAAGCGAGAAAGCGGAGCTTCGCCAACTCAAGGCCGATAATCCACGCTCATCTTCCCCTCAGATTCCGTGAAGGCTCCAGAAGAACCATCAAATTAAAAGTTTCCCCATTGAAGAATCCTCGAGTTGCACCTTTGCGGGTAGAATTAAAAGATCCTGATAGCATATATGGACGCCTCGTAGTAGCGGGTACAAAGCAATCACGACAAGTAGGTGCCACCCCAAAGATCGCCGCAGAACTCCTCAAAAGTAGGACACATCTCGTTCATGTCGAAGTTAAACAAGTGGTCCTCAGGAGACCAAAACCTGGCGGCTCCCCTCAACATGTCCCAATTAATAATGACGTTCCCAAGGACGTAAGGCGCTCAACCCGAAAAGATGTTCAAACCGGTCCCTCTCATCGGATCGCGCAGGAAAGGATCCAAAATCTGCATGCTTCTCGTAGGTAAATCTCATTTCAGAGTCAGAATACTGGCAGCCATTTATAAAGAGATGCAAGAGGTTTTATGCTACCGAGAAGAGCAATGGCGGGGACGAAGAAGTCGGTGAGTTTTAAAGGAAGGGGACGAAGTGAATTGTTGAAGAATTGAGCTGATTTCCGCCTGAATTTATACCGAAAATAGTGAAAACGGACAGTTTAGTGCACAATACGTGAATAGTAGAGTAAACAGTGGCTGCACAGAGGAATGTATGGCGCCACCAAGGAAGCCCCTTGGTGCCGTGCCATAGTCCCCTTATGGCAGGCCCGGCCAGCGCCGGTTACTATGCTGAACAATCTTTGCCTTGTATCCCTGCTTTATTGATCCGACATTCCGCTGCCTCGCCCGACATCATAAAAGAAAAGAGAGCTATGAAAGGTGGCTACGAGCACGGGCTCAATAGCCACAGGGCACCGAAAGAATAAGGGATGCGGCCATCTTCCTGTTCCAATATCACCTGAAAAGCCCACTCCGATCCAAAGGTGTATTCTCATAAACCCCTTTCTTAAAGCAGTCTGCCGTGCCATTACCTTTTAGATGTCTGGTATAGCTTTATTTTCTGTGTGAATTTATTTTTGCATGTGTAATATATTGCATCACATACATTTATATTGCATTATACCATAATGTTTGTACAGGTTTCTTTTACAAATATATATATATATATATGTATATATATATATATATATGTATGTATGTACAAAAAAAAGAAAAAAGATACTAATATTCGCAGGAATTCGAAGTTAATGTGCTCGGGACGACTGACTCCTGTCAAGGCCACCACCCATGACCCTGGGACCCACAGGCCACCGATTCTCAGATCCCCGACCTCGCCCCAGGCCCGACCGGTCGCGATAGCATCATCATCATCATCATCATCATCATCATCATCATCATCATCATCTCGGACGTCGGCCGCATCACTGCCGCTGCTCCCCCTGCAAGAAAATTCATTAGCAAGTTTCTGATACAGTTTGCTGATGCTGAAAAAGCCCCACATCAGCTTCTTATAAGTGGACACGTTCACCTAAAAAAAAGAAAAAAAGAAATATGTTAATCTCAAAAAAAAATGATGATGAAAAAAATGTATATATATGAGTTCATAAGAAAATATAAAATATATATATATATAGAAAAAAAATAAAAGAAACAATTAAGGTAAACGTATCTACCGAACGAGCTCAAGCCCGACACGACGCTTCCTCGAATCTCGACATCGTGAAAACTCGCTTACCATGCCACCTCCCACCGATATCGAAGGTAGAAAGACATCATCGCTGCCCGTGAAACATCGTGTTCTCGCCGAGATGAAGTAGACGGCCTGCCCGGCAAGCATCGAATGCCGCACGTACCAGAGCAGAAGAAGGGGGATGCAAAGACTAATCTCGTGAAATCCTCATACGCTATCACCGGATAATCTCGCCGGCATGAGGTATTTCGCTTGCATCGATACCTATTAGGCAATCGATCGGCTCTATACCCGTAAAGGAGGCCGAGGAGGTGCCACTGGAGCTACTAGAATGGATTGATGCTGACGGTTCACCCGCTCGCCCATATATAAAGAATCCACCATAATGGAAACCATCACTATCCAAGCAATGGGCCGAGCATCAAAGTAACAAAGATAATGACCCTCCGCACCTCCCAAGGAAGGAAGTGTGCGTACAGGGACTTCGAGCTAATAATCCGCCTCCAAAGACTTTTCCCTATCCTTGCAACCACCGCCCTCAATCTGGATCCACCTTGTTACTATCAACATATCGGGACAAATATGGAGGCTAATAAACTCGCCGAATGAGACGACTCGGCGAAAATGTGAAAAATGAGAAGGCCCAGACCTGCAAAAAAAAAAAAAAAAAAGAGAGAAGATATATATAGGTTATCAATAAAAAAAAGATAAAAGAAAAAATATGTGCTGAAAAAAATAATAATATATAATTAAAAAAAAAAGAAAAGCAGGAAAAGGCATGTACCTTCCATGCCGGGGCAAACCCATTCAGAGTCGGCGAGTCATTCCGGCAAGCCCTATCCATAAGCATACGCCTTCTGCCAAGCCCGCCTGTCCCTCATATAAAGGATCCGATCAAAATCGCCAAACAAGCCGGGAGGACGGAAACCCTCGGGGAGACAGAGGAGTTGGCAAAGAGCGATGTGCCAAGAAAGAAAAATAGAAATGCTCTTGCCACTCGAGTCACGGCAGCAACATCATCATCAGGAGCCAGGGTCTCCCCTATGTTGGTAGGAAAGCCCGTGATCGCGGCAAAATCGCACGGGGTCATGGTCGCCTCCCCCCAGCTGAAGTGGAAAGTATGGGTGGTGTCCCACCAGAAGTCCCTGAGCACATCGAAGATGGGCAAGTAGCTGGTGAAGTGGATGAAAGAATGCATAAAGACACTGAAGCCAGACCCCTCCACCAATAGTTGCGCCGCCTCGGGCAACATAGCGTAAATCTCAGCTACGTTGGCGCATGTTGCCCGTACCCTTGTGAATTGCCTGCGAATCTAAAAAAAAAAAAAGAAGAAGAAGAAAAAGAGAAAAGGTAAGTCCCCTATCCTTATTTTCTTCTCTGTACATTCTTTTAATAAATAAGTATAAATAAATAATGAACATGTTGCATGCATTGTACTTCATAAGTTTTAAAATTGCAGCATGCTAAAAAAAACACCTTGTTCATGTAGTAAAAAAAGAAATAAAATAATTTTAAACACGTACCATTTTTATACATGTACATTTATTTTCATTAAACATTATTCTTTTACACAAAAACAAAAATAAAAATAAAAATAAAGAAGAGTCTATATGTTGTACATATGTACCACATTCTTTTACATTCTTGCAACAAGTATTTATAAAAAAAAAATTATGTGTAAGTTGTTTTGCATTTAAATAGTTATTTTTGCATCATGAACATCATAAAAGTGCATGTTAGACTGCATTTACCATGTACATAATAAAATATAAAAATATTCATGCATCATCCTATAATTGTTCCGCATTGCAACTGCATCAAATAAAGTAGTTCATGCATCCATTATATGCATTTCATTGTCCAATGAGTTGCCATAGGGGTACGCTAAAAAGAAAATAAAGTGCTACTAATCATCAAAATAAATATTTTTATGGCATTTACTATGTCCTGCAAAGATTTGCATGCTTGAAAAATGAATCTAAGGGCAATGAAATATATCTGTTTTGTCCCATTTTTATCCGAAAATATGCGAAAATGTTTCGGAAAAATTTAAATTGTATCCCGAAAAGTCCGTCTCGTGATTCTATTGCATGCAAAAATATGTTTTAGTGTAAAACATGCATCATATAGCCCCATTTGCATTTATAATATAAATCATGCATAGTAGGGTCAAATAGTGACCACTAGTTCAAATCATGCATCGCAAAAATAAATCATAGAAATTTCATGCATCACTACTTAATTACATCATTTAGGCATAAATAGAACATGCATACACATTACTAATAAAGTCAGGAATGCTCCAAAAGTTCCAAACAGTGCATAAATTTAGCAAATCTGAAGTATAGCCAGGAAAAATCTTGAAAAAAGAAAGAAACTTACAGTGGTGGGAGGAAGATTGGACACGTGATGCATGATTTGCCCCAATCATCGTCAGAATACCGGTAGTTGAGCTTATTCCGGACCACGCGAGGAGGCTCTCTCCTCCTCTCGTTAGATTTTGGGTGCATGGGATCCTTCCCCTTCTTGGATCGAGAAGAAGATGTCATCTGCTAAACAACACACTGAAATTGGCGGAAGAAAATTGAGAAAAGGAGCAAAATTGAAGAAATAAGAAAAGGAGACAGCAGGCAGCAACAATGGCGAGCCGCAAAAAGAAGAAAGGAAAGAAGGAAGAAGCAGTAAGCTTCTCTCCCTCACACCCGTCCATGATAAAGGGTGGAAAAGGGAATTTTTCCCTTTTCCCCCTCCAAAGTTTGAAGCTGCGACACTTTAGTCCTCAAGTTTCAGAGTTTCCAAAATGGTCCCTGAGCTTAACAAAAGGTTAACGAAGTTAATCTTGTTAACCAAAAATTGACGACCATCCATCAGAGGACAAAGAAAAATAATATCCCCAAAGAAGTCGACCACAAAATCGACAAAAAAAAAAAATTTCAGTGGCAAAAGAAAAAAAAAGAAAACGAAAGTGGCAAAAGAAAAAAAAAGAAAAAGAAAAGAAAGAAAAGAAAAGATAATAATAATAAAGTCCTCGGCGAGGTGGCAAATGCCAAGATCACCGAAGCCAACCACCCAAGGCTGAAAAGGTAAGTCGCATGTGATTCTTACCCTGACCTCAGAATAATTTCCTTTTAAGGAAAGTTTTTTAAAAAAAAAGAAAGAAAAGTTTTGTTTTGTTCTTCAAATAAAAGAAAAACTCTTTTTCAAAATGAGTTTTGATTTCAAAAACAAAAACACAAAAAAAAGAGGAACATTTCAAAAAAAAAAAAAGAGGAATATTTCAAAAACACAAAAAAAGATGAATATTTCAAAAACAAAAAAGAGAGGAATATTGAAAAAACACACAAAAAAAAGAGGAATATTGAAAAAACAAAAAAAGAGGAATATTTGAAAAAAACAGAGAGAGCGAGAAAAAGGAAAGGAAAAAGAATGTTTTCCACTTCACAATTTTCAAAATACTTGAAGAAAGTTTTTGTCGTGTTCGACGACGGATTTTTATCTGGTCGAGTGCTGAAATTTGAAAGTTTTCTGTTATGTTTGGAAACAAGGTATTGACCAGCCGGCACACCAATTTTGAAAATTCTTCTTAACATGCTTCAATGACAAGGTATTGACGGTTGAAATGTGGTTCCCGAAAACATTCAAATCTTCATAACGTTTGGGCGGCCGTTTCTAATCGCTTGAATATGGCTTTTCGAAAACACAAAAATCTTTTTCCTGTTGTGTTCTCGATCGGGTCTTGACCCGAAGAACATGACATCCTCATTTGGTTATAGTTTAGGTTTTTGGCCTGAACTACGTTTGGTCTGATTTCCTTTAATAAGGAATACGTAGGCAGCCTACGTTAGTAGATCCGACCATGAGAGCACTTTAAATTCATATCTGCTTAAAAACTACGATAACCTCTTATAACTGACTAAAAATGTCTAGGTTATGAAGTTTGGATAGCATGATGAACTGTGCATTATAACTGCTACAAATTGCATTTCTCTCCCGTTTTAAAATGAACGAAATTGGAGAGTCTATTGTTTATCAACGATGTTCGTCTACTCAGTAAGTCTTGGGTTACCCGTAGACTCCATCGTTGAGGGGCTCTGTAGACACCCCAATTTTGTACCCCTGGTATGTAACTCTGACATATGAAATCAAGAACTGTTCAAACTTAACAAATGTCAAGTTGCAGGAGTTAAAAATGTGAAAGGCAAAGCAGGATGCGCAAAACAGTGAATTGCAAGGGGTGAAAGTGTCAAAATCAAAGTTGAATAGTGGGCTTGGCGCGACCTAAAGAAGCTGTGGGTGCCGCGCCAAGGGGGGCATATTTCCGCGCCATGGGTGCTACTGTAGCATGTCAACTTAACGCATTGTGCAACTGTTGAAGCCTGTGGTACACACCAATGAAGCCGGCTGAAGAAATTGGAAAATGCCAGATGACTCCCTCTCTCCACCTATAAATGAGAGAGCCCGGGTCCTCACTTCAGTGTTCAGAAATATCGCAATGAAGCGTTGAGAAATATCGCAATGAAGCCCACTAAAGTCTCCAAACCCCGTCCAAACTCCGCCAAAATAAATATCCACCGGTTATAAGTGATCCCTATCCTAGTTGTTAGGTATCCACCTCACTTACCCGACCCAAAAATCCCAAAGTAAGCCGTTACTCTGCCCGAGTAATGAGCAGAAAACCCAAAAAACTAAGCCGTTATTCCGCCCAACTAAAAAGGCCAAAACCTACCAAAATAAGCTGTCACTCTGCCCGAGTAGACAAGCCAAAATTCACCAAAATAAGCTGTCACTCTGCCCAAATCAAAACAACAACCACACAACAAACAACAAAAAAAGACTCTCTCTTCTTGAAGGACAGAGCGAGCACACTACCGCTCTAAAAGGTAAAGCCTTTAAGGGCGTTATTTATTTTATTTATTTACTTTTCCGTTCATTTATTATTTTAAAGTTGTTATTTAAATCCGGCACAATGTAGTCAATATAAGCCGTTGTGCTGCCCGGATTAGAATAGGAAATAGTATGTAAAAGAGCCGTTATAATGGCCAAATATTCTTAAATACATTTGTAATAATTGTAAAGAAATGGCTGCAAGTCCGTAAATAATGTAGCCATGGATGTATTTGTTTAATTTCCTGTCTTTTAATACTTTATTTATCTGCTAAATAAATATAACAATAAGCATACTTCAGCCAAAAACCACTTTTGAGACTGAAAGGGCAAATTGGGTGCCTAGCACCTTCCCAACTCGTAACTTAGCCCCCGAACCCGTTTTCTTTTTCTCTGGTTTATTTTTCTCTTTTTTGGTTTTGCTTTATTTTGCCTTAAAATAAAGATGGCGACTCTAAAACTTTCAGATCTAGTGGGGCCTCGCAACACTCCTTCTTTGCACTTTTCCGTTCTCCCCTAAAAAAGGAAGAATGGGAATGGAAGGGTGATGCATTCCCATATCCTGATATCCCCTTAAAAAGGGATAACTTGATGCGGAAAATCCAAAGCTCCCATAGTGATCTGAAACGAGCCATAAGGCTATTTTTAATAAAATGCATAGTGGGGGCGTCGCAATATCCTTTTTTACACTTTTCCGTTTTTCCCTAAAAAAGGAAAAATGGGAATGAAAGGGTAATGCATTCCCATATCCTGGTATCCCCTAAAAAAGGGATAACTTGATGCGGGAAACCATAAGTTCTCATACTGGATAAAAAATCCACTAAAGGCAGCCGAGGCGCATTTAAACGCGCTAACATAGACAGCACTCCTCTCGCACTTTTGATTTCGTCTTCCCCTAAACAAGGGAGGGTGGAATGAGAGCAATGATGTCCCGCATCCGCACGTACGCGCACCCCTATCCAAGGGCGCGCGAGGCGCGGGTCGCACCCCGGGAACCTCACACGTACCTTTTAAGGTTTAGGAGGGGGTATATATAGCCCTTGGTAGAGTGAATATCGTGTTGTTGAGCCTTCATGGCTAATTTGCAGGAGTTGATGCGCATTGATTCAGTCAAGTCGTAACTCGTAAGTGCTAGAAAGGGGGCGAAATCTTAGGGCACATCTGACCACTGTGAAGGAGACACCTGTTATGCACCCTAGTCGTTACGAACAGTTACGATGACTGCGTCTCCTCGATCGGGTAGGTGTAGGCTTGCTCGAACAGGCTAGTTGTGTTTTCTCATCTACTGGTCCTCTCAGGGCATAGCCCCTTAGTCTGTAGGCTTGTCCTGGTCCGACCAGGTTTGATCCGAGAATGAACTCAGTAGTGCATTTAGTTAAAATGTTGAGGATTCTTATGGACAATAGTTCCCAATCATTACTTTCCCTTCACAATGCAGTTTGGGATCTCAACTTTTGGCTTCTGGTCGGGCCCTATGGTCGTGGCTAGTTACATGCTTGGGCTTCTGGTGAGGTCGGTGTATGTGTTGGCCATATGTTCTTTGTGCTTGTGATTCGCATGTGATGGTACTCTGGGCCAGATTTTGAATGGGGCACATCAGTAGCCCTTGCTCCTTGTCTTGTGAGCATTTGTGCTCGATGGGAGGAGCGTGTCTTTTTTTTCTTTTGTCCGAACTTTTTATGGCTTTGTTGTACTTGGGATAAATAATTGTGCCATTTTGTGAATGCTAATTTGTTTGAAGAATTAAAGGGTTCCTAAATATGAAATAAACTATCAAGTTACTTTTACTTCCTTAAAATCTCATGTCAAAGGTACTAGTGAAAACTTGATATTTGTGTAGGTTACTAAATCTTGATATTTTGATAGTGGTTGCTTGCTCCAAATTATATGTACTAGTGAAAACTTTATAGATTGCATAGGTTGCAATGGAGGTACTGTGTGGGTTCTTATAAGAAAGATTGTTGGAAAGGGTACTTTGAATTTTGAGGGATTACTTTACTTTGAAACTTGTATCACGTTTAGGGACTTTAGGCTAATCCTATTAGCATTAGTCAAATGTGCGATGATGACTTACATGTGAAATTCGATAGAAATGCATGAGAAGTTTTTTATCATACTAATAATTGTGTACTCGCAGGAAAGAGATTCTTTATTGTTACTTATTCGGTAACAAAGGTACTTGTTGTAGTACTAGCATGCCATGCTTTATTGTACATCCAACAATGTGTAC
Organism: Codonopsis lanceolata; assembly: GCA_013146195.2. Classification (NCBI taxonomy): domain Eukaryota; kingdom Viridiplantae; phylum Streptophyta; class Magnoliopsida; order Asterales; family Campanulaceae; genus Codonopsis; species Codonopsis lanceolata. The sequence goes on along the minus strand of JABEVN020001761.1, from coordinate 14,450 downwards.
TTATAGAAATTACTGTAACCTCATAATTGGATTCTCAATAAACAATAATTATTTCTGAATGGACAAAGAGATTCGAATTTTGCAAGTACTTCAAATGCAGATGTAGTACCAAATGTAGCTGCATCACCTAATACATCCAGGATTGCTGCTACAGATTTTGAAGTAGAAGAAACTAGTGCAGGTGGCAGGTGACAGGGACATAACTAATCGTAGCAAAGATGTTCCAAGCATAATTCAAAAAAGTCATTCGTCTTTACATGTAATGGGTAGTGTTCATGATGGTATGAAAAAGAGGAAGATCTACCACAAAATGTTAAGGTGTGTGTGCATTTCGTCAAATTGCACAATGCTAAGAAACTCTAGCTTTATATTCAATGTTGAGCTAGAATTGAAGTTGAAGTTTTAAAAGATGAACTGTTGATAAATGCTACTCAAAAGGAACTTGATCATTTTATTATTATGAAAATAATTATGAAAAATTTGTGTGTTATTTGGTTTCTAAACCCAACTTCGGTGATGTTTTTGGAACATGTTTTTCCAAAAAAATAAGATCGATTAGTTGGAAAAGTTGATAAGTGAAGGGATGTTCATCTTTAGAGTGTATATGAGTATGATAGAAAGTTTATTGTACTTAACTACTAATTGCCCAATTATATCATGTATAGTATGTGCTTGTACGATAGATATAAAGCTAATGAAACGAATACCAACTTGGTTATTTTTAGTGATTTTGATTGGGCTAGAAACATCTATGATAGAAAAAGTACAACTGGTGGTTGATTTTATTTGAAAATAAGATTCTTTCTTGGTCCAATCGTAACCGAAATTGTGTCCAACTATCAACTATTGAATTTGAATATGTAGCAGTGGGTAGCTGTTGTATAAAACTTTTATGAACGAACCAGATGATTGAGAATTATGGGTTACACAATGATGTTTTGAATGTGTGCTGTGTGTGAGAACCTCGTTTCGAACCCGATCTCGCTACATGAGAAGCAAGTGGTTTGGAAACTTTGAGCACATGGAATACGCTCGACCTCGTCGTGGAGTCTAAATGTGACCCTATATGGCTAGCCCTCAGGGTCGGCCCTGTGAAATTAGGGGCCTAAGGCCAATCGTCTCGAACGGGACCTTCCTATGTAGCAAAAAAAAATCTATTTTTTGAATAACTAAAAAACAATCAAACAAATATAAAATATAATTAAAAAAACACTTCATTGCAAAAATTATGGGCTTAACACAAAAATGCTCAAAAATTTCTCAATATCTCTATTTTAGAATTATAATATATGTTCAAATAATAAATGTTTAATTAGAATACCACAAATTACCAACAACTCACTCATTCACATACTTAAAAGTTAATAAGTTGGGCAATTAATAAATTGGGCAAATTGAAGAAATTGTAATTTGTACTCACAGAGACACAGTCACATAGACACAGTTTACAAATTCCAAGCAAATAAGCAAAGCAATTTCAAATTAATTATTCTTTCATATAAATTTTCAGTTTGACACTTTCCTATAATCCTGTTTCCAAATAATTCCAAGCATTGAAAAATTGAAATTGAAGCATTATTGATTTATTTAGTTACAGTAACTCCATGTCTCCAAGTAGGCGGCAAGCATGAAGTAATGAAGAACAGAAGAATTGAAGATTGAAGCATCAATCAAGGATTCAACTTCAAGCATGAAGTATGAAGCATTCATAATTAATTCATTCAGTTTCAAAGAAATTGTGAAAAAACAAAGAGACGAAAAGTAGAAAACTTATCGTGAGTGAGTTTCCAATTCGGCAATTCCATCTTGTGCGAGACTGCAAGTGTGCGACTATGCGTGATTGCGTTCTTGGGAGCCTAAAGCCGGTGTCGGACTAACGGATTGCCGGAGGCTGGACTAGACAGGGTTGGACGGTCAGGACTCAGGAGAATAGGCGATGCGTCCGCGTTCGTTCGTCAAGGGGAGAAGGAGCCACTGTCCTTTTTTTGTATAGAATAGGGCTTAAAAAAATTTAAAAATAATAGGCAAAATTTTATGAGCTTTTGGGGCCCAAAAAAAGAGGACCTATACATTAGCCATTAATTTAATAGGGTCACATTTTCTCGACTCTAACTCTTTCCGATTTCAGTTTAATTGGGTCGTCCTTCAACTCTATAGAGTTGTGACCCTACAAGTCTAGCCATATTAACTCTGAATTTAATAGGGTTACATTTTCTCAAACCTACCCCTTTCCCGTTAAGGGCTTACGTACGATCTTCAGAAAGTGGTCATAGGTGTCCAATTATATCCTTCTTGGATAACTCTTAGCCTACGCCAAATGAACTGACTCACACCTCAATTGCTAATCTATTGCTTTTGGTTCACGCCTCGGTAGCATGTTCGTACATCGTAGCCTTGGGCTCATCGATGGTGTATATTCCTATGCTAGTATTCTTGCTCGTGCCGATGGCACGACGACAGTTTGAGAATTTATCAATAAATAAAGCAGATAATGTGAAAATAAATTAATATTTACTTGTAATGTGTATAGGTTAATTATGATAACAGTTAAAAAGAAAAAAAAAATGTTTCAAATTACAAAACTTACGATTTTTTTTTTAAAATTATTTGTATACGAAATTGCGGGCCGAAAAAAAATTAAATTGATTAAGTTAATTACAATAACAATTAAAAAGACAAAAATTAAAACATAAATATATTTACTTATAATTTGTCTAAGTTAATTATGATAACAGTTAAAAAGAAAAAAAATCAAATTACAAAACTTACACTTTAAAAAAAATATTATTTGTATACGAAATTGCAGGCCGGAAAAAAAGTAAATTGATTAAGTTAATTACAATAAAAATTAAAAAGAAAAAAACTAAAATATAAATATATTTACTTATAATTTGTCTAAGTTAATTATGATAACAGTTAAAATATGAATATTTAAAACTTAGACATAAATTAAGTTAATTACAATAACAATTAAAAAGAAAAAATTAAAAATTAAAATATAAATATATTTACTTATAATTTGTCTAAGTTAATTATGATAACAGTTAAAATATAAATATTTAAAACTTATACATAAATTAAATTGAGATTCAGTTAAAAAAATAAATTGATTAAGTTAATTACGATAACAGTTAAAAAGAAAAAAAACAAATATTTTAAATTACAAAACTTATGATTTTTTTTAAAAAAAATTATTTTTATGCTAAATTGCGGGTCGAAAAAATTAAATTGATTAAGTTAATTACGACAACAATTAAAAAAAAATAAAAAAATTCAAAACTTACTAATGGACTAAAATTAAATTGATTCAGTTATGCACGTTAACAGAGAAGAAACTGGATAAATGAAGCGTATAATGTGGAAATAAATTAACTGTAAAACAATAATGGTAAAACTGTAAAACAATAACGGTAAATCTGTAAAACAATAAATGTAAAATGAATTATCACTTATAACCGCCTTTTTTTCTCTCGGGCCCCACAGAATAAGCCTTTACAATTACAATTACAATTTGGATTACAGTTACAATTACAATTGGATTAACTGCCGTTCACACATGCGACATGAGGAAGAAATTACGGTCGTAAGATTAAAGTAAAACAATAAATCTCAACCGTTACTTATCCCAAGTCAATTGCACACGTATAAACTGAGATGTATTGTATTATAGATTAATTACAATAACAATTAAAAAGAAAAAAATTAAAATATAAATATATTTACTTATAATTTGTCTAAGTTAATTATGATAACAATTAAAATATAAATATTTAAAACTTAGACATAAATTAAATTGAGATTCAGTTTCAAAAAATAAATTGATTAAGTTAATTACAAAAACAGTTAAAAAGAAAAAAAAAACAAATATTTCAAATTACAAAACTTACGAATTTTTTTTTAAAAAAATTATTTTTATGCTAAATTTCGGTTCGAAAAAAATTAAATTGATTAAGTTAATTACGACAACAATTAAAAATAAAAAATAAAAAATTCAAAACTTACTAATAGACTAAAATTAAATTGATTCAGTTATACACGTTAACAGAGAAGAACCTGGATAAATGAAGCGCATAATGTGGGAATGAATTAACTGTAAAACAATAACGGTAAAAGCGTGGACGACCCGACCCGGACTCCAATGCGGAATCCCAAGTCGTGCGAGTCAAGACAAGCTAAAAGACAGACAAGCACCCGCTAAGCGTAGTGGTGCGAGTCAAGAGTTGAACCAACAAACTCTAAACTGGAATGTAAAGCCATAACGGCAGAAACCGAATAACCAAAAACTAAAATCTGCGGAAGCACATCATAAGTGGGACCAAAGCCTATAATTATACACTAAGGAATACAAGGCTGAGAGACGACTATCTCTCGACAAATCTACGACTCGCGTGACGCAACATTGCGCACGGACAACAAACCATCGGCAACCTAAGGCCGGCGAAACAACAAGAACCCAACCTGACAAACAACAACTCTACGGCTATAACATGCCGGAGGAATAAATCAACTAAAAGAGTAAGAGATAGAATACTAACCACTAAACCAAAGTCTCTCGACTAAAGTTGTCGGGGACAGAAATAGCAATAACATAATACTAGAACAAGCGAGCTAAAACCTTGCTCGGAAAGACAACGGAATAACTTCTAATTAAATACAACAGCTCGACCCGACAAGTCGGCTCCCAAAATAAAACAATAATAAGATACTAACAACTACCCAAGTAAAGTTTACATAACTTCACGTCCGTATCTCACAAGATAACAAATACAATAGTACTAATAACCCCAATCCTATCGCCGGAAGACCACATTATCGATCAAGCGCCGAAGCTTCAACGCGTACTAACGAGCTTACTGCAAAAACTAAGGAAAACAAACACACAGAGTGAGTCATAATGACCCAGTAAGTTACTAAATGCAAATGTATGGCATAGCATGACTTGCCATGGCATAATGCACAAGCGTATATAAGATCATGGTATCTTAATAGCATACCAACAATAAACCACATAGCACGTTATCTTTCATATAAGTGCTTATACATAAGCACGTAAAACCAAGACCTGGGCCTAGCCCTCAAATGATCACAAATTTGCACTTAGCACGTTATTCACATAAGTGCGAGTATTAAACATCACAATAGGATATGTTATGGGCCCGGCCGCTACGTAGCTCCTGCAAGAAAAACACTGTTATACGGGCTTGTGACTACGATGCTCGTGTCTTCGCATCGATATACCGAACTCCGCCGGTTGATAGCAGCCAGTGTCGCACGTATTGTTACGGCAAAGGGGCTACTTCCCCATTGCGGCCTACAATGGAGGGTGTGTGAGGTCAGTGCGGCGATCCATAGCGAATCTGAATCGGCGATTCGTATAGGCGATGTATCGTCCCACCCTGACATAAAAATCAAACCAAATAGTGCCAGCTGGACTTAATGCAATGCACAAGTAGATGTTTACTCGTAAAGACCAAATAAGGATCAGATTCGACAAGAGCGAACCCGTCCGACCAAATGCTCAAGTATGTATTTACTTAATATAAACAAATAAGGAATGAATTCGACAAGAGCGAATTCATCCGACCAAATTGGTTAATTATTATTCTCTACCATAAATCAAGTCAAGGCAAATACATTGCTCACAACCAATTAATCTTAAAAGATCTCAAGTCACCAATTTAAATCAAGAATAGTATAAACCCACCAAGAATCATATTATGAGGTCTATAATGGACCTCTACTAAAATCAAACCAAAGACTACACTGTAGTCAAAACGCACAAGTACGCTCATGTGTAACCGATCATTTCCCAAAAGTGAGAACTAACTCAATAATTATCTTCAACCATACTCAAGACCATAGGTTGGCCTTTAATGTACCGTGCTCTCCCGAGCACGCTTCCAAATAAATCCCATAGTAAATCTCTATAGAGTAGGTGTCTCAATTGGACACAAATCAAGATGCTCGAGTCCTCGCCATTATAACCAACCAAACCCCAACATCGTAGGGTTTCAACCAAAGGCTCATTATCATATTATGGATCTTACAACGACTCCGTTGAGTCTTAATTCTACCTTTCGTTCTTTATGTGTTTCATAAACCCACAATTAAACATTTCTTCATAACCAACATAATCCCAAAATCCATTCGGGCTTGATTTCCCCAAGCCTAAAAATCCATATACCTCTTCATAATCATAATCAAACAAAACCAAAATGTCGTAGGACTTCAACCCGAGTTCATTAAGGCATTATTGAACTTATAACGACTCCCTTGAGTCTACAAACTAAGTTTCTTTATTTACACATTCCATAAAACCCAACATTATCACCCTCTTCAATTTATAACATGTTCCAAAATAATTCGGGCTTGATTCCCAAGCCCCAAAATTCATAAAATCTTAACAAAGGGATAACCAATTTCTCCCAACACACAACATCATCCAACTCAACCTACACATCAATGCCCACTTTAATTAACAACAATTCCTCCAATAATTCGGGCTTGATTCTCAAGCCCTAACATTCCTAAGACTCTACATAAATCACAACCCATATTTTACAACACATAATAACATTCAAATCATACTAGTCATGTTATTAACAAGTTTATATTTCCAAAAATTCACCAAATGGGCATACAAAACATACAAGGTGTTCATTGCCCACAAATAGCACATATATTGTTTTCCTTAGGGCCAATGAACCAAAATAAAAAGAAGGTAACTTACTTGTTCTACACCAAAGAAAGCAAATGAGAAGTTTGATCGGATGGAAATGCTCTACTCTTTGAGCTCTACACTTTTGATGAAGGAGTCTTGAGCAAATGGAGATTGGATGAGGGAAGACCAAGGGCAAAGCTTCAAGAAGCCATGGGAGAACTCTCAAGAACTCTCTCTCACGTTTTTGGAAATGCTCTCAGCAAATGAGAAGTCAAATGGCTGATTTGTGGCTTATAAGAGGTTGAATGTTGAGTGGGACAAGTGTCAAGACCTTGTGGTCTATTTTCTAATCTGATTTGTGGCTTAATGACTCACTAATGCACTCTTAATCCACTCTAAAAACAAGTTAGATATGTTAGGACACAAGTGAGGAGGGTTAGGGAGGTTTAAGAAAGGTTTAGATAGGGGGTTTGGGTGTATAAGTCGTTCAATATCAAAACAGGGGAAAAAATCCCGTAAGTGAACCAGATGTTGAGGCGGGCGCCTCAACTGCTCCCAGGCGGGCGCCTCAACTGCAGAGGCTCTCTCCAAATTCTGCTCATTTTGTAATTGTTCCCAGAACTTGAGGCGGGCGCCTCACAAGGTGCCAGGCGGGCGCCTGGGCCTCTGAACCTCCAAAACTTGGTCTAAACAAGTCCTAAATGGTCCCAAACTTATGGGCAACCATTCTAAGGTCTAACCCAACTCAAAACAAGTCAGAAACACACCCGAAGAACTCCCGAGACAACTCGGAGCGAAACCGGGAAGGGGTGCAACAACGTGCAACCGGAACGACGAACGAACTCGCAATCGAACGACAATGAAGGGAGACCTTTCAGGCAAGTCTAAGGGCTAATGAAGAAGCTTAAATACTTCTAGAAAGTTGAATAACAACTAGGGAAATAAGAATCCCAAACGAGAGACGATTACGCGACTCGATTCCCGAACTACGCGATAGAGACGAACGCTATCTCCAAAGCTTCCAAAATCATCGATAGACTTAAGGAACACCTCCAACTTGAAGTCTAATGCATCTACACATGTTAATAAGCCATCTTAAAGAGGTCTAGGACCAAACCGAGGTCACGAACGTAAAACGCAAGCAAACCCTCAATCGCGTCGCATTCCGACTATCGTCGAGTCACGACTTGTGACTTTAGCAAGTCAACAACTATATGGAGTCTCTTAATAATGTTTTAGTCTTAATATGGTCTCTCATACATATCTAGACCCTCTCGCAAACCAAACATACAATCAACAAAGGAAGAAGGGCAAGTATAGCACGCAAACCGCGCTAATGAAGGAGCGGGGTGTCACAAAAACAATAACTGTAAAATGAATTATCACTTATGACTAACTTTTTTTTTCTCGGGCACCACAGAATAAGCCTTTACAGTTACAATTACAATTTGGATTACAGTTACAATTACAATTGAATTAACCGCCGTTCACACATGCGACATGAATAAGAAATTACGGTCGTAAGATTAAAGTAAAACAATAAATCTCAACCGTTACTTACCACAAGTCAATTACATATGTATAAATTGAGTTGTATTATATTATAGATTACCCTTTGTGGTCATCATCTTTGGTATTTCGTTTTGATTTCGAGATAAAGGTTTATTGAATTTTGTGATTTGATTTTTTATTTCTTGAATTTAATAAGTTTCAGATGTCATTGAATTTGCTGATTTTTTATTTTTTTCAAAAATTTAATAAGTTTGAGATCACTCAGGTGGAATCCGGTGACTGTAACGAGAAACCCGATTAGTATCTACTCCCTCAGTTTCGGACAAGTAATCTACTACAGTACTACTTTATTTTAGAATATTTCATTTAAAAAGTTTATTTTTAAAAATTAAAATATAAAAATATTATTTATTACTAATGAGTTCATTTTTTAAAAAAAAATCAAACAAGCACTCTTTACCCGAAATCAAGAAAATATTAAACATAAATTGGAATGAAAAACCACTAATGGGTCCAGTCAGACCCAGTTAAAAGTATTAAGCTTATTCATTAATTTCTAAGTTTGAATGGTTTCCTTTTTGTCATCTTTTAACCAGTCGCATATTAACACCGCGAGAAAAGAAGAAAATTTTCAAATTCATTGGTACTTGCCAATGCCACTTGGTAACATGACTCCAACTTAATAGAAGTAGCTCGTGCTAACTTTTGCAAACACGTGCAAGAATATTAGGAATTTAACAAACACATGCATGGAAAAAGAAACAAAGAGGAAATTTTCCCATTCTTTTCATTGACTAATAATAACAAGGGTTAATATCAGTTTTGATACCCTAACTTTACCCGTTTTTCAGTTTTCATACCCATTGTACACATGCAATTAAATTAAAGCCAAACGTTTCCAAAATCGATCAATTTCAATCCAAATCGTTAACTGGTCGTTAGGAACTAACGGTTGACCTGCTATCCTATGTAAAACTAATTTCACCCCTCTTCCCCCGTTAATGGATGAACCCAAGAGCTACATTACTTCAGAAAACCTCAAAACCCACAACAAACATGGGATCTTTGGATCTCAATCCAAGGCAAAGTCTATGACGTCCCCAATTGGATCAAAACCTGAGCAATAGTTTTTCCTTTGGAGTCGGTGATTTCTTGGAGAACTTTAGATTGCATGACTCGGTCATCTCCAAAGACAGTACCGGCTGCTCCCAATGGGGCGTATGTAGTGATAACTATGCCATTTTCTTTACAAAATTCTCTTAATTTCTTTTGCTGCCAAATTGGGTTCATCTCAACCTGGTTGACTGCAGGAGGGATTTTGTCCAAGGAGATAATTTCTTGGAGCTTCTGAGCAGAGCAATTGCTGACCCCAATGGATTTGCTAAGTCCGAGGTTTTGACACTCTTCCATGGCTTGCCATACAGATTTAAGGTCCATTGCCACTACAGAGTCTGCTGGAAATGGCATCGAAGCTCCTCTATTGACATGTTTAGCTTGTAGTTTTGGGCATTTAATTTGTGGTAGGTTAATGGGTTTTATTTGGATTCAAAGTAGGAGGCTTGGGCATGATTCTAGGCATTACCAGATTATGATGACTAGGCGATTGAAGATGACAGCGGCTAGGGCTCAGAATAGAAACTGAACCCACGACTTGGTCGCGAAGCTGGAGATAAAGTCGGGTGAGATTGAAGGAAGCAGGCGGCTGTGACTGCGATACGCCGGAGATGGAGAAGAGAGATAGATGACGGCTGGATCTGCGTTTGAGACGAATGGAGATGGCGACACCCGATGAAGTGGAGCTCCCTGCTACTGTGAGATGGAGAAATGGGGTTTTGATCAGAGGAGAGATCGAATCTAGGCATGAGGACGAAGAGGGTTGGATCTGGTACGACTTTGGAAGGGATTGGTCAGACATGGTGGGCGTAGATGGGCGATTGTGGTGATAAAGTTTGATAGGAATCAACATTTAATCAGTTGCCAAGCGGTTGCCGCTTCAAACGTAGGATAGATAGTGTCACCTGTTAGTTCCTAACGACCACCGCTAACGATTTGGATTGAAATTGATCGATTTTGGAAACATTTGGCTTTAATTTGATTGCATGTGTACAATGGGTATGAAAACTGAAAAACGGGTAAAGTTAGGGTATCAAAACTGATATTAACCCTAATAACAATTTGGAAACTTGTAGACAAGTTTGGAAGCTTAGGAAGATGTTTAGAAACTTAGAGGGGTTAAAGTGAAATTTCAGAAAAGTGAGATACACTTTTGGGACAATCTGTCAAATAGGCGCCCACCTATTGAGAAGAAGGCACACGTTTGCTCCAAAATAACTGGTGTGTTATTTGATTTATTTTTATTCTTTTACTATTTTATTGTTTATGTATTTTTAAGGTTTTAGTTTCTTTTTAATTAGGTTTCTTATTCTTAAAGTTTATGTTTAAAACTTTTCTTTTAATTAATTTTCTTTTCGCGTAAGAATTAGGATTTATTTTGTAAGCATATATAAATGCATTATTAAACATTTTTGTAGAGGTTGATTTTTTATTTATAAAATTGAGTTAATTTTTTGGATATAAAATTGTGTGTTCTTATTTAAGTGTCTTGGATAGAAAATTTCTTTGAACTGTTTACATGGATAGAAACATACACAAATTAAAGTGAATCTATTTTGAATCGCACGCATACACAATGAAGAAGAAGAAAACTGAAAATTGATATCCTTTTTTATGTTATTTGGCTATGGATCAAATAGAAGGTAAATGAAGCTCTTTCTCATATGAATCCTCGCAGTTGTTCGAGTCGGACATCTCAAGAAGAGGGAGACGAAGTGGGAGAAGAAGAAGAAATTTTCATCTGTTTCGTGAATTTTCGTAGTCAACGGAGCCGGAGTCTCAAGATGAGGGAGAAGAAGAGGGAATTTTTATCGATTCTGTGATTGGGCATCATTAAAACAAATTTATAAATAGTGATCTTATGCAATTGAAAAAATAAATGTTTAAGCGGTTAGATATTTGGGAAAGTGGACCGGTCTGCAATATATCCCCCATCCTTCCAAATCTTAAAGTTGGGCCAAGCCTTCAAAACTAAAGCCCAAACTCACCTTACTATCAGGAAAAAATTGTAGGCCGGTTCATTTTTTTGAAACTTTTCATCGCTAAATTACACCATTTTTATTTTCAATCGAAAAAAAAATCACTTTTGATCGCAAAATGACTACAATACCCTTAATGAACCGTAGGCGCGCTACGGATGTCATTATTTTTGCACCGCGATTCATCAATTTTATCGCATTATTTTTTGCCCCGCGGTTCAATGTGTAACTGCTAGTCTATTTTTGTACCGTGATTCATCAATTTTAGTGCATTATTTTTTACGTCGCGGTTCAATAGTATAATTGCTAGTCTATTTTTGAACCGCGATTCATCAATTTTAATGCATTAATTTTTAAACCGCAGTTTAATAGTGTAATTGCTAGTCTATTTTTGAAGAACGATTCATCAATTTTAGTGCATTAATTTTTGAACCGCGATTCAAAATCATAAAGAACCAGATCCACCTGCTCCTTTCATCTCCTCCGTCGTAAGCCTTTTCCTTCCTTCTCTTTCTCTGTCTTCATCCCAAATACAAAATTCTTCAACCCAATACAGATTCATTATACGTTGATCCCCATTTTGTTCTGAACAATCGTGATTTTCGAATCCAAAGTGTGTTGCCGGAGCTGTTGAAGAAGACGATGTCTTTTTTTGAACAATATTTCAAAAAGTGATCTTATGCGATTTGATGCTACACAATTTGGTCTTGGGCCGTTCCTTGCGGTTGGTAGGATATCTGGGCTTATGTAAAGGTAGGATCTTGTAGAAACCTGTCAAGAGAAAAGACCTTAGTAGGAATGCAAGGCAAGGCCTCGCAAAACCCTCAGCGTGAGAGTAAGTATTAGCTTATTGAAAGCAAAAGACAGGTTTCGTGTGTAAAAGTGTGCGTACCTTTCAAATGAGATTTCAAGAAGTATATATAGCCTTTCTGGGAGTAAGACCCGGGTTAGGCTGTGATCACGGAGATATTTTAGGACTGTAATACCATAAATGCGGGTTGACCGCGTAACCGAAGGAATCAAGGCCAAAATCTCGGGATTGACGAGGATATCTCGAGATTAATACCGAGCTCAATCGAGCAGCCTTGTTCCCTGCTCGCTGAGTGATAGAGAAATTCCTGCTCAGTGTAGTTGTGTGATGATCATCTCGCGGCTATCCTGCTCGGGTAGTTTCTTTCCTGGTCTCTGTCATACACGTGACTATCACGTGCCGGAGCCTCGGGCTCGCGATCGAAATTTGGGCCGAGCTCATCGGGTTTGGGCCGAGCTCATCAAGCCCCCCTCGCCTCCTGTTCGTAGTATTTATGCTCTGTCAGTGCGTGAGCGATACACTTGTACGATTTTATTGTGTTGACAGCTAGTGTATTCGAAGGGCCGGCAGTGTGGAAACCGAAAAGACTTTTCTCAAGTGACAACCGCCGTTTTCGAGCAGCATTGATGGCGGGCTTGATCGGTGCCTGCATCGCCTTGGTTTGAATTGTGGCGCGTGATTTGGGCGCCTTTTTTCCCAAAATCACGCCTATAAAAGGGGTGAAAACCTAACAAAGTTTCTTTTACCGCCTTCGCACTTTCGAACTCTCTGCATCTTGTTTTTCTTATTGCTTTCTTCTGTGGTATCGCTTTGAGTTGATAAGCGATTCGTCTCTAGCAATTCTGGATTATTGCAATATTTCAGCCTCTGGCAAACTGATCCCCATTCAACGCACAAGTAAGTTTTCACCTTCCCTCATCCTTTTCTATTTCTCTGTAAGTTCTTTTTGAGTTTTTTGGTATTTTTCTGGGTTTTTTATGTTCATGACCTTCTGGGTAGATTCATAGGATTTTCGCTTTAGGCTTGGGTAGTTCGCAGGAGATCAAGGAAAACCTTCAAGAGTCATACGCTTTTCTGAGGATTAATCCAGATTATTGCTCGATCTGTTGTAGGATGTCTTCCCCTCTTCGAATTTTTGATGACAGCTCTGATCACGAGCAAGAGGCTTATGATTATGACCATGGTGCCCAGGAGCATCATTCACCCGTAGATTCTGAGAGGATAGGGTCTGATATGTTGATTTCGGAGAGGAGGAACATTCAAGAAGCAAATAGTCGTGGCCGCCCCTTGAGAGGGTTGTGAACGATGTGACCACCGACCGTGATGAGGTAGATGGGGTGAGCTCGAGTGAGATGCCCAAATGACGAGGAGGTGGCTGGTCGACTCTAAGTGGGTAGGAGACGCCGCAACGAGGATTATTTTAATCTGAGCTCGCTTGCTCACCGGGAGTCCTATGGACTCGCTTGTTGAGGGAACCTGGTTTGACTCGATTGGGATTTGTGGATGATTATCGAGGGTCCCGTATGAATTCGAGATGACTCCTGCTCAAATGAGGAGTAAGACCAAAAGAGTGGTCTTTTTATGATTTCTCGCCCGGGATGCGTTTCCCGCTAGATCCTTTGTTGTCGAAGTTCTTAAGGGAGACCAATGCCGCTCAGACCTCCACTTACAACGATGCCTCGATCGATTTAGCGCGACTTGCCGTCCGATTGGTTCGAACGGAGACAACTATTCTTCGAAAACTTTTTCAATTCACAATGACAAGAGATCGGGTGATTGTTGGCCGATCAAAAGCCGGAGCCCGAAGTTGTTTACCGAATTTCCACAAGGTCGACAAGCGGGACAAAAAGGATTGTTGTTATGAGTCTCTGTCGGGTGGCCATTTGCTCCGACCCCTTATGCGATGAAGCCCCCGACTTACGATCGGTATGCCACCTTTACCGGAGAGGATAGGTGTATGGACATGTTGCGAGGAGCGCTGGGAGTGACCGAGCAGGTCGAGTGGTTGATTGATTGAAATCAATCGCGCAGACCTCGTGATCTTACGCCCGGCCGGGATGTACCCCCGCCGCCGCCGCCGTGGAAGGTGTGGTTCCCTTTGATCGACATAGCACCCGAGCCCGCAGTTCATCCGCTTTGGGGGACTTGCCATGACCACAAGTTCCCCAGCTGAAATAATGCGAAGCCAGGCGGTCAGGGGAGATTGTACCCCTCGCTTTGATTTTGATGACGCCGTACTTGCCCTTTATTTTTTATGATGAATCTCACGAAAAATATCCCGATGTTTTCTAACTCGCTTTCTTTCGCTTTGCGTGGGTGAAAGATATTTTGGCAAGCAGGAAGATTGAGTTCAAGGCGAGGTCTCGCTCGCCAC
>JABEVN020001760.1:0-23718 GCA_013146195.2 Codonopsis lanceolata | reverse complement strand
TGCAAATGCGGCTAGCAGATTGCATGGTAGAGACTTGGGATACCTACTATATTTTAATGGTATAAACTTCAATGGCTTAATGACATGGGGAATTAAAGGTGAACAAGCAAGCTCTCATTAGTTTCAAGATTGAAAGAGAGGAGGAGATTTTTATGTGGCGTGATTCTATGCAAGCTACTCATATATTACTTGAGGAGACCATGGCAATTTGATAGGCGTGTGACTCACGATGGGTATGCAAATAAATACTCATTCATTTTTCAAGAAACAAAGCATGCACCACTTTTCTAACACCAAAGCGGTGTATGAAGATCAAATAGAGGTGATAAAAGAGAGAAGGGCCGAGGAAAAAATATAGAGAAGCCCTATGAAAAGAGAGTTTGAGAGAACAAAGCAGTGAGAGGTCGGCTAAAAAAATGAGTGAAAAAGGGTGTGATAGCCGAGCAAAGGAGAGAGATGTGAAAGAAAGAAATATAAAAGAAGAAAAGAAAGAAAAAAAAAAAGAGATAAGTTTAGTAGCTGACCATGAGATTAAAAAACAATGATTTTTAAAGCCAATGAATTCTTATGTACCGAGAGACATGTTATTCTAATAAATATACTTGATTCTTTTTTAGTGTTATTTTTCTATCTTAGGATTATGATGATGTGTTTCCGAAGAGATACCAAGTGGGTTGCACTGCCAATTGGGGGAATCGAGCATCAAATTGATTTCATTCGGGTGCATCTGATAAGACTTGCATAATCCTCAAGAGACTAAAGAACTTCAAAAACAAGATGAATGAACTAAAGAGTAAGGAAAGCATGAGTCCATGCTAGCGATTAGCTTCTTTTGGTTCCAAAAGATGGAACATGGAGGATGTCGTCAATTGCCGAAGCAATAAAACAATATAAGCTATAAAAATATCCTATCCTATTAGATGACATGTTAGATGAGTTAAATGGTGCCCAATTTATACCAAACTTGATTTAAAAACAAGGGTATCATCAAATTAGAATAAGAGAAGATGGCGAATGGAAAACGGCACTTTAAAACTAAACATGGACTTTATGAGTGGTTAGTGATGCCTTTTTGGCTAACTAATGCACTTAAGCACTTTTATGAGACTAATGAACCATATTTTGAGAAATTTTATTGGTTGTAGTAGTGCTTTGGATATCTAGGTTTATAGTAAGAATCTTGATGAACACGTAATTCATTTAAAATCGGTCTTGGATGTATTACGAAAGAGAGTTGTTTGCTAACGTTAAAGTGTGTACATTTTGCAAGACAAGGTAGTTTTTCTTGGTTTTGTTGTAGGCACTCAAGGGATACAAGTTGATGAAGAAAGATCAAGGCCATTCAAGAATGGAAAAGTCCAACAAGTGTGAGTGAGGTAAAAGTTTTCATGGTCTTTCAGCAACTTCTATCGAAGGTTTGTAAAGATTTAGTACCATTGCTACACCTATGACCGAGGTCATCAAGAAAAATGTGGGATTCAGAGTGGGGAAAGAGCAAGAAAAAGGCATTCCAACTGCTAAAGCAAAATTGACACAAGCACCATTGTTGCTCTTCCAAATTTTGACAAGGCATTTGAGATAGAATGTGATGCTTTAGGTATTGGTATTGGGCGTCCTTATGCAGGAAGGAAGACCCATTCATGTATTTAGTGAAAAATGAGTGGGGAAACATTAAATTACCACTTCTTGAGGTTATGCGCATGCGCATTAGTGAGAACTCTAGAAGTGTGGAACCATTATCTATACCCAAGAGAGTTTGGTATTCATTCGATCATGAATCTTGAAGCATCTCAAGCGACAACAAAAACTGAATAGAAGACATCAAAGTCGGTCGAGAGACTTTCCTTACATTCATAGTACAAGAAAGGTAAAGAGAATGTGGTAGCCGATGCCCTTTCTCGAGGGGTATGTTTTACTTAATGCTTTAGATGCTAAAATTAGGATTTGAGTCCATGAAAGATTTGTATGAACATGACCTTGACTTTTTGTGAGGACTTTAAGAGTTGTGAAAAAATTACATGTGGTAAATTTTATAGACATGAGGGATTTTTATTTAGAAAATAAATTATGTGTACCTCAATGTTCTATTAGGGACTTGGTTGTTAGAGAAGCCCATGGTGGGGGTTTGATGCACTGGTGTTGCCAAAACTCTAGCAATATTGTGTGAACACTTCTATTACACATGAAGAGAGATGTTGAGAGAATTTGTGGTAGGTATGTGACGTGTTTGCAAGCAAAGTCTAAAGTTCATGCTCATGGGTTATATATGCCTCTACCAATTTCTACTCATCCTTGGATTGATTTATCCATGGACTTTGTGATGGGATTGCCTAGACAAAAACAAGAGCGAGATATTTATAGTTGTTGATAGGTTTTCTAAAACACATTTTATACCTTGTCATAAAGCGATGATGCTTCATGTTGCAAAATTTGTTCTTTAAAGAGATTGTTTAGACTCCATGGCATGCCACATGCGATAGTTTCGATAGGGATGCTAAGTTTCTTAGCTATTTTTGGAAAACACATTATGGGAGTAAGCAGGAACTAAATTGTTATTTTCTACTACTTGCCACCCCAAGCATGGTCAAACGGAGTGATAAATAGGACACTTTCGGCTTTGTTAAGATCTATTCTTTCCAAAACTTAAAAGCTTGGGAGGACGGTTGCTCAAATTGAATTTGCATAATAGAACTTCAGGCTTTCACTACTAAATATTCACCATTTGAAATTGTTTATGGTTTAATCGATAACACCTTTGGATTTATCTCCACTACGGATAGAGTTTGTGAATGTAGATGGAAAAGCGAGGCGAATTGGTTACATGAAAGGCAGGAAGCTTAACATCGAACATAAGACCGAATTAAAACAAGCCAACAAGAAGAAAGCAAGTGATCTTTGAACCCGGTGATTGGGTATGGTTACACATGCGAAGAGAGGTTTCCAACCAAAGGAAATCAAGTTAATGCCAAGAGGAGATGGACCCTTCCAGGTACTTGAGCCAATCAACAATAACACAAGTTGGACCTTCTAGGTGAGTATGATGTTAGTGCAACTTTCAATGTTAATGATCTTCTTCCTTATGATGTAGGTGATGATTTGAGGACAAATCCTTTTCAAGAGGGAGGAATGATGTTGATTTCTCACTACTTGGGAACAAGTCAACTCAAAGTTCACAAGGACCAATGACAAGAGGGCGTGCAAAGGGTTCGTGAGGAGACTATGTTGATGGTTCGTGAGCTTATGGAAATAGAGACCAAGGCTTGGAAGCTTATGAACAAAGGCCAAGGGACTTCACCAAAGATAATGCATATGCTAACTTATTCAAGTCCAAGTCACAAGAGACAGGAAGACCAAGGAGAGATGATACAACAAGGGCTACAAATTCAAACATGCTTAGAAACCTTAGATTTCATGGAAGATGACTTGAAGACTCTGAAATGTTTGTTAATGTCATACAATGACTTTGGAAGCTTTTAACACCTAAAGGAAGGCTTTTAGGGGCCAAAATGCAACTTTAAAAATTAGGCCTTTAGAAAAACAGGATTGTTAGAGTTTCCTTATTTTGGAGGATTTATATTTCTTAAACAAATTAGGCAACTTACCTAATTGTTTCCTACATAGATTAGGTAAGTTGAGTAGTTTCCTAACATGATTCTACTTAGACCTTTCATTTTACTTTTAGGTTTATGATTCACAACCCATATAAATAAGGGTTGTGGCTTATTGTTTTGGAGACAACTTTCTGATTATTGATTAATATAGTTTTTGAGTGTTTTTCAAAACCTCCTTGTTCTTCATTGAACTTGTGATTATTTGGTGAGAGGCTAAGTAATCGAAACCCGAACATATCAATAGGATATTCATCCCTATCAGGGCGTTCTTCCTTATACCTGCTGTTCGTGCTCGTCTCGTAATTGGATCACGGAGTACCTCGTTCAATAACAGATCGTAGCATTGGGTCAAGGTGTCACAATCCATCAATTCATTAACGTTCTTCGTTTGCCGTGCTGCGTGCTCTTTGATTCCTCCATCGCGAGTACGCGTCTAGGAATCATATCATGAAGAGATCTATATGACTCAATTAGAGGGTTTTGAAGTCAAGGGACAAGAGCGCAAAGTGTGCCGACTCAAATGTTCCATTTATGGTCTCAAACAATCATCTAGATTGTGGTACATTCGCTTTCATCAAGTGATAACCTCAATTGGCTTTGTGATGATTGAGGAAGACCACTGTGTTTATGTTAAACAATCCAATAAAAAGATCTTAATTCTATCATTATATGTTGATGACATCGTACTAGCTGGAAATGATATGGAGATGATAAATGTCACTAAAGAATGGCTATCTGCGCTTTTTGATATGACAGACTTGGGTGAAGCAAGCTATGTGCTTAATGTAAAAGACATTAGGGATTGTTCGAAAAGATTTCTCGGTTTGTCTCAAGAGACTTACATTAAGAAAGTTATCGAACGATTTGGCATGACTAACTCAAAACCTATTGTCCCTTCAATGGAAAAAAGGATGTATCCTTAGTACAAACCAATGCCCTAAGAATGAAGAAGAAAAGAAAAGAATGTCTATGACTCCATATGCAAATGCGGTAGGAAGCCTGATGTATGCTATGGTGTGTACTCGGCCTGACCTATGCTTTGTATTTGGGATGTTGAGTCGATTCCAAAGTAATCCTAGACCTCAACACTGGATGGCAGTGAAAAGGGTTCTACCTTACTTGGTGTGAACCACAAATTTAACCCTATGTTACCAAGGTGGGGATTTGAGCTTGAAAGGTTTCACTGACGCGGATTGGGCTGGAGATGTAGATGGTTATAAATCTACTTTGGACTACACTTTCCTCCTTAGTGGTGGAGCTATCTCTTGGAGTAGCAAGCGACATACCAACACCGCCTTATCTGCGATAGAGTCAGAGTACATGGTTTGCTCAGCTGCAGTTCAAAAAGCTGTGTGGTTGAGGAGTTTTCTTCAACATCTTGATGTTACGACGCATGTGGATCGTCATGTAGTCATTGCTTGTGATAGCATGGCTGCTTTAGGTTACACTAAAGACCCCAAGTATCATGGAAAGACGAAACACATCAATATCAAGTATCATTTCACTAGAGACATGGTAAAAGAAAGTTGTTCTAGAATATATATTCCTACTAGAACCATGTTGGTTGACCATATGACTAAACCTCTTGCTAAAGAGATCTTTCAGGATCATATGTTGGATCTAGGGCTTCGTAGGATCTGATATTAATTCTGAGAACATTTTTGTTAACATTTGATTATTATTTTCATTATCGTTTGAATAAATTGCATTTTCATTTTATTCCTTTTATATATTAATTGGATGTTTTAATATGAAATTGTGTAGCATATATATTTTGATTAAAAAGATGTCGTGAATATTGAATTGGCCATCTCACACGGGTAATTCACCTTGTCGCTAGGTGGGCAAACAAGTTGAGATAATAAAAGTCTTTAGCTCCTACGAAGGGGGGTACGCAAATGACATTACATTTATCGCCTTGGCATACGGCCAAGATGATACCTTTTATAAAAGTGGACTTTATATCCCAAGGAAAAGTTCGAATGTGAGATCTTAAAAGAGACACTAGAAGAGTGACTACTTTTGAGTACTCAGGTTAGATGCCAGAAGAGCGGCTAGACTAAGGTTCGTAAGGCGTTTGAGCATGACATGCCTACTTCGTGTGGGAGTTCTGTCATAGCATACACATCATACTGTATGTGACTATAATGCGACCTAAGAAAGTGATTAAATGATCCTTGTTTCATCATTGTGTGAGTTCTAGTGATCAAATCCAGGTCTCGATTATACCCTATGTGACTTACAACTATATTATGAACTTAGACGTTGATGATGCTACTTTGGCATGCCGACCAATAATGCATACAACCTACTGAGCATCATTGGGAAAGAAGTTAATCAAGAGTGATAGATATGAGTGTCTAAGGAAGATAGTATGATATACATCTATATTTTTGTGTTTCAATGCCATGGCGATCATATTGAACATACGGCTCAAGAGATTGATCTTGATACACAAACATGTTGAGATTTAAGCACCGCTTTTGAGGGATTTAGGATTCCTAATTTGATATATATATATATATATATATATATATATATATATATATATATATATATATATATATATATATATATATATATATATATATATATATACGGTCTTGGGTATAGACAAGTTTTGTTTTATAACGAGGACGTTCTATGCTGGTCAGATGGTGATTTGGTATAGCGTTCCACCCTTTATCTTTCTCGTCATGTCGCACGCTTTATTTCCAGTATGAAGAGGCAATGTTTAACGGGTTTTGATGATACGATGTGACAAGAGAGGTGAGCTCATGTGTGCGAGTGGGAGATGTTAGCAATTGAGCTTGTGGCCCAATTATTTACTTCTGCTCACTTGGAATATATTTATATTATTAAAGGTTAATTAGTTTCCTAATCCGAAGGGGTTCGGGATTGACTTAACTTAACATACAAGAAATAGAGTTTCTTGTACAATAATATAAATAGAGAAACTAAAGGGATAAATCCCTAACCTAACAGAACACGCCTAAGAGAATACGTCTCCTTTGGCCGCCCCTATTCACTCTCTCTCCTATATTTTATATCACAAAATACTCTCTCTAGCCAAACCATCAAGAGGCTTGGATTTACGGTGTGAATTAGGATTGATATTCGTACTACGTGATATCAATCCGACAAGAGAGTCTTGCAAGATTAGTGATCGTGACATACGAAGATCGTAACTTAAGGAGAAAGTCTTCCACTTCGCTCAAAGTTCAAATTCGCACAAGGTAACTCATGATTACTTTTTGATAACAAACTTGATTGGTATATAGATATAACCTTCAAGCTACACTTTAGAAAGAGTGGAAAAGGCTAAATTGGTTATAGATTTGCCATATTTAGGCATGTATTTTGCCCATGGTCTTCTCAGTTAAGTCAACTAACGAGAATAAAGGATGATGATATTTTTCACATTTTCGAATAGGATTCCTATGAGACCATCTAATTGATTTTACTTCGTAAAACAAAGCGTCAAGACCCGCATTTTTACCCATCAATCGATGATATTTTATATGTTAAAACTAACACTTTTGCTTGATATTGTGATACTTTTCTTTTAACAAGTGTCACTTTTTATTGTTACTGTTTCACACACACCTTCTGTCGGATAAAGCTTCAAGCCAGACCCAATTTTGACCCAACCTCAAAGTTCAGCCCCCCAATACACGGGTAATCGACACATTTTGCTAGAAAGGTTGCCCATCCTCAATGCAGAAAGTGACACTTTTTGAGGAATTTTTTTTTTCCATTTAAGATGCAAAGTGACACTTTTAAATTCAAAAGTAACGATTTTATAGGAGAAACTGACACTTTTAAAGGCAAAAGTGATAACTTTCACTTAAAAATATATATTTTATTTAGATGTAGATTGATACTTTAAAGGTCAAAGTAACGAGTAGATCGGTTAGGCGGGTCGAACCACATATATATTTGACCCAAAATACGCGTCAAACAATCTTTTCAAAGCTTTTGTCTTTTTTCATGGAAGATTGTATCTGTTAAATTAAAAGATTGGTAAAGACTTGTGTAGGACGGTCTTACGGATCCTAAATTTGTAAGACGGAGCCTCATTAAAGAATTCACTGGGTAATAACAAAATATGTTAATAAATGTCACAATAACTGGTTAGTTGAGTTGGTCAGAGTAGATTATTTAAGGTTTAGCGCGAGGTGATTATTGAGCATTTATTAATATATTTAGTTATTAACTCGCAAATTCCTAAATGTGGCTCCATCTTACGGCTTTAGGATCCGTAAGACCGCCCTACACAAGTCTTTGCCTTTTTGCATGAGGTAATAGGAAATATTAAGCTTACTATTAGAGAATAATATTTTTATTATTATTATTGTTTATTTGTAATTAGTAATTAGTGATAGTTATCTTGTATAATTCTTTCTTTAGTATGTTACCTTCCTTGTATAGGTTTCTTGTACCCTACTTCAAGTGTAACCCTAATTGTAACTCCCCCTATAAATAAGTGATTCTATCAATAGAAAAGCTATGTCGTTATTCCTAAAAATAATCAAGAATAATAAAAATATATTATTCTCTAATACTTACGTGGTTACAGCTAATTTCACAAATAATTGAGTTCCTTTATGAAGTTAACTATCAAGCCGGATATAGGTCTGTCCATGAATCGGATACAGATTGGATCAGTCAAATTCATTATTCAATTTGTTAAGAAATTATCAGATTTTGATTGGATCAGATTATCTTTCAGATATTCAAAAGCTCGATTCATATCTTAAATTTTCGGATTTAGATCGAATTCAGATTTTATTCGTCTCTAATTAAAGTACTTAATAAAATTAATAAGAGGTATTTTTATTTAATCAAAGGTTGAATAAAATTAAAAATTCATGTTTTTAGCTTACACAAACATTAATAATAATGATAGTAGAATTAGTAGTGATTAATGACTAAAAATTCATCATTAGTAACTTTTTTATATCTAATGTTAATATATTTTTTATATCAGATCAAATCGGATTGATAACGGATCAGAACACCTTTATCCATATTTGATTTGTTAAGTTTTCGGATTTTGAGATTCAGATAAAAAACGGATAATCAGATTTTAAAATTAAATCTATATCCTAAAAATTACATCAAATTCGGATCAAAATTCAATCCATTTATAGGTTTAGCCAGATTTTACATGTTCGATCCTCACTAGGTATAAATTCATTTGGGTTAGCAGCAGACTCAACACCGTTAGCAAAAATTAATTTCTAACTCTATGTGAGAATATTGCGGGGGAGACCAAAAATATAAGTACTAATAAAAAGTAGGGGTGTAAATCGAAACTATCGAACCACAGAATCGAATCGAACCAAATCAAACCAGTCGGTTTGATTCGGTTTTGATCGAAGATGGTTCGGTTTTGGTTTCAAAATTTGGAAAACCACCCGGTTCGGTTCGGTTCGGTTCGCGATTTTTGGTATCAAGCCGAACCAAACAAACCTATATATTTTTAGTTATTTATTATATAATATATATTATATTACATTTATTAACTATTTTGAACCTTTGGATCATCTTATATACATAATCTAGCCCTTTAATTTATTTATAGATAGACATATACTAAACAAAACAAAATCTTGATTGTTGGAGAACTATTATTTCTTCCATTATTTGTGTTTATTTTAGAATTTGTATTGTTTTTTTGTGATAATTTGTTGTTAGTAGGTTATTTCCTAATTTTGATGTTAATTCCAAATTAAAATCTTATTTTTATTGCTATTTTTAATATTAGTTAATTTCATTAAAAATAATTTATATAAACCACCAAACCAAACCAAACCGAATTGTTCGTTTCGGTTCGGTTCCAAATCTTATCTAGTTTGGTTCGGTTTGAGATTTATGGAACCGATAGGGAGCGGTTTGATTTGTGGTTTTGGCATAAACCAAACCAAACCAAACCGAATCACTTACACCCCTAATAAAAAGTCACCCTTTGGAGGAAGTGAATAACTCTGACCAAAATCAGTAGAACTAAAAAGAGTAATCTCTAACATTACTCTACTATCTCACATTTTAATTCATCAACACACAATGAGTCAGATAAATATAGTTCATCTTACAAAAAATAATCATAAAACTGTCTTACCCAAATTTTTGCCAACAAAAAATGAACGGACTTCACAAGTCTACTCATTTATAAAACGTTGACCGCCTTATCCAAATAATGACTTCTTGTTAGTATTTAATCACCACATCAATTGCTAATGTGGTATACTAGAACCACTTAATATTTTCTTGAGAACCACTTAATATTTTATTGAGAATACTAGAACCACTAATATTTTCAATTGGGTGGGTTATTGGGTAGTTGGGTTTAGTTGGGTTTCGACTTAAAATAGATAACTGGTTGAAACAAGTCGAAATTTGTTAGAACTCAAATACTAAACGGGACGAAATGTCTCGAGTTGAAACTGACAATTCTTTTCCCAAAAAACATGAGTTTATAGTATAAAAAGTCATGGGTCGAAATGAGTAACGGGTCTGACCCATTTTAACCTGTTACAACCCAACCTGTTAATATTTTTGAGTTGAAACAAGTTATCAATTTCAATCCAAAAATATTAACGAATTTGGTTAAATAATTAGTAAGTTGGATTGGGTGGGTTCATGAATAATGAATTGTAATTATCAGATGATACTCATTTCACTTTCTAACCAAATGATTTCATTAAGGTAAAAGTAACAGTATTTATTTTTCATTTCATTTTAGGTTGTTAGATTATATTGTACGATTCATGGTACAATGTCCAGAAAATTTTTGGTAGTTCTAAACTACCATAATATGAACCACCACATTAACAATGAGATGGTGTATGTAGAATTCTCCAATAAGACAACGTGCAGTTTTAGGCATCTCTAATGGATAAACCATTAAAATATTTTTTAACAAGAGTAGGTCTTTTGTAATACCGTTTTACGGATCTTAATTTGTAAAACGGAGCTTCATTCTCTTACAGCTTAATCCATCAATACATCATGAGTCGAATAAAAAGGATTCGTCTTACAAAAAATATACGTAAGACTGTTTTACACAAGTTTTTGTCTTTTAAACAATTATTTGTGCGCCATATTAGTTTTTACATCAAAACCAAAAAACATATCTTTTTACAATTTTTTTACTCAATGATAAATTCATTTGTTATTGTTTGGGTGTCGGTCCACTTCCTACAGATTTCATCTGCTTTATTATTTCACTAAATTTTTTTAACCGGAAAAAAACATCTCTATGACGAAATGTTGACTATACGCTTAATGAAACGAATGTATGCATGAATCATCGGTTCATGCATCGAATTCAAAATCATGTCTCATGATTCAAAATTGATGCATAGTGATAAACATACGCCCGATGTATCTGTTCATTTTATCGTGATTTAAAATTAATACATGGCGATGCAAATTTGAGGCATTGCGATATAAAGTTGATGTATTGCGATGTAAAATTGATGCATTACGATGTACAATAAAATGATTCTTACCAAAAAAAATACACAAATTGAGAAATAGAGGAAGTTAGCCAAATTACGATGATTGAGGTTGGAAAGTAAGTCAAGGAATCAAATTTCACCTACCAATTACTAAAGGAATTCCTACTAAAAAATACAAGCAGCCTAAAATTGAAAACTTTGAATAAACTATATCCATCGGGAGTTACTTTTTATATTGCATTTTTTAACTGTGTATATGCAATACACTATTTGTTGTGTTCACTTTAAAGGGCGTAGTGGATATTTAATGGTAAGATGTTTTACCTACATCTATTAAATTATCGATTTGAGTTTCAAAAACAAAATACTTTAAATTTATTCAACAACATCAAGTCATCATACTCAGTGTATTCAAGAGATCATAAACTAGTCAAAGAAGTCCTCAACAGCAACAAGAAGATATGCATCGACTGTTACTCATTTACTACTTATTGTTGTATTCATTACTGATGTACACCGAAAATACACCCCCTAAAGTATTCACCGAAAGGCCCATAGCAAAGGAAAGGCACAAGCCCAAAGTAAGTAAAGGCCCATAAAAATACTATATATAGAGGGGTCTTCCCTCATTATAGAGGATGGACTCCTCAACCTCTAAATCTCTCTCTCTTGCATGCTCAATACATTATTTCACCGGTAGCTCGGGAGCCTGAGCTCGGCATAGATTATCTTTGTTATTGACTCTCACACTGAGGGCTTTAACGGTGCTCTCTCTTTGCAGACAAACAGCCAGATATCCTATCGACGACATCACGGACCAGTCACGTACGACGAGGCTTTCGGCACCCCTCTCTCATGGCGTGATCAAGTGGTTTCGTTCTTAGGAGCATTACGGCCCCTTACTCCCTCTTGTCGGAACTCACCTTGAAAAACAAGGTTTACACTTTCAGTGCAAAATGGGCAAAGATACCGGCACGGAGGCGAGCAAAAAGACCACGAATAGATGTGGCTTGCAGGCAGAGCACAACGACGCAAACAACGCCCGCCGCCCCGGCTCAATGCACCACCAATCGCCGTCACAAGCCGTTTGGAAACTTACACGCGCCGTCACGCGCCGACCAGTACTCTTCAAGCGAAATGTTTTTCTGGAGTATGAACAAAAAAGCAACACCACTACCGTTGCATCTCGAGGAGAGGCTCAGCGCCGCCTAAATCGCCTCAACGGACGCTAGGCGTGCCCAAGCGCCACCGAGGGGTGTCGAACTCAATACTCTTCCTTCATGTGGAGCCTTGGATTATAATCGCAAATATGGCGTAATCTAAGTTGAACTTGCATGCCTTAACACGCGTCAGTATGGCAGCATTTACTTGCTGTTGTTGCCATCCACTTGCTGATAAGACCCAAGATGTCAACACTATTATCATTATCGGTGTTTTTTTTTCCATAATGCCCTTAGTTTTCTTGTTGATTTACGTTCATGTTTTGACTTTGAAAATTGAAAGTGCTTGATTCATGAAATTATTTTTAAATGATTCTCCAAGTACTATACCATCATTACAAGTTTTATAACTGCTAGTTAAAACGTCAATTACATATTGCATACAATGGTAATTATAAATATATAATTAACTTGTCATCCTATACATACACATTAATTATACAATCAACAATACGACCGACATATATAATGTATGCTTTACGATAATTTGCATATTATACATAATTAGTTACTATGTCAATATGATTATTTATTATATGTTACACCAATGTCTACAATAAAATTATACGTGCGACTAAATTGGGATTTTAGGATCATTCTCGGTATTTTCTTGAAAATTATTAGTTATTATGATAATTATTTGGAATAAATTGGAATAATTGTGATTAATTCATACTCGCAACCTTGCTATAATTACAATGAAGTGTCCACCATAATGCATGCTACGGTATACCTGCACCGCCTCGTACATTTAATATATTTGATACAACGAATAATGTATTGACATTATATAAAATTACATAAATATATTTGGGCACACCTGACTATATATTTGTGTTACACTCACATACATTAGGAACTCCCTATCGTTCGTATATAAAGGGTTACAATATGTATATTTCACACCAAGGTATACATCATTTAAATGAACAAAGTTAATTAGCAGTTCTAAAGTATATGCCGAGCTAAAAATATTATTACGAGCTAAATTATGTGATGAGCTGAAATTGTACAAGTGTGATTAATTGTACGCAAGTATTTGACAACTTTATGTGGTGACATATTCAATTCCTCGTAGTGAGTAGAAGTATTCTCTTACAAATTTAATAGCATTATCTCGATTAAACGAGCACGAGCTCGTTAACCTCATCAATTGAAATATTATATTATTTAAACTTTTGTCGGCATAGCGTGACAATTAAGTATGGTACAAGCTCACCTGTTTTGAGAAACATGACATGCAAATTGAAAGTAATTTATATCAAGCTATACGTTCGTCTATTCATATTAATAAATCGAAAAAAAAAATTGTCACGAACGCGTGAACTATCTGTTTTATGTTAAATGCGAGCATGCTTACTTTCTTATTTGCGCAAGGACAAATTCATAATACACATTCTAGTTAAACATGGAACATGCTTGATTCGCAGTGATGCTTCCAAAATTATCAGGTATAAAAAACAAATTGGCATAGCCTCGTAAACCATGAGCATATATCGATTTATTATTGCCCAGTTAATAAATAGTTAACTAAGGGGCTGCTATTGAGGCCCGAAACAAATATAAATCTTTACTACTTCTTGATCTACGGGGATGCTCCTACGCTCAAGAAGTGGGGAGCTACTACTACTGTGGAATCGATGAGATCCTAAGGCACTTTTATACAATAGAGCCCCACGACGGCCACAATAGTTATTTACATGACATCTTCATCCATATCAAAATCGTCGACAATGATAGAGACTACTATTTGAAAGATCCTCGCTCGCCATATCTAGGCCAATGCCCGAGCTCATCTAACTCGCGGCTAAGCCTCATATTATCATTTTCATGCCCAGACGCACGCCGCCAATGCCCGAAGCTTCATAGCTGCAGGTGCCTTCGCCAGACGCTTCATATTATCATTCCTGCCCGAAGACGCTCACGCCGCGCCAATGCCCGAAGCTTCATATTCATTTGCCGAGCACGCTCGTGTTCGACGCTACGCCGCCATTTTCGTGCGCGAAGCTCATATTATTCTCGCTGAGCACGCCACGCCACGCCGCGCCATAATGCCCGAATTCCTCGCCTAATGCCCGAAGCCATATCATTTGCGTGTCGAAGACGCCAGACGCTTCTACGCTACGCCAAGCGCCAATGCCCGAAGCTTCATATCATTTCGTGCGTTCGAAGACGCATGCGCTACGCGCCAATGCCCGAAGCTTCATATTATTTCGTGTTCGGCACGCTACGCCAGCGCCAATGCCCGAAGCTTCATATTATTCTCGTGTTCGAGCACGCCACGCGCGCAGCGCCAATGCCCGAAGCTTCATATCATTTTCGTGTTCGAGACGCTACGCCGCGCCAGCATATATGCCTTCGAAGCTTGCCCGAAGCCATATCATTTTCGTGTTCGTGCACGCTACGCGCGCCAATGCCCGAAGCCATATCATTCATTTTGCACGCCACGCCAAGCGCCAATGCCCGAGCTTTATATTATTATTGAGGATCAATACATCACACTCCTATTGAGTTTCATATCACGTAGCATCATATAACTCGGTTTTCTTGAAAGTCCTCGCCACGCCAAGGACAAGTCTTATTATGGCCTTATGGGTCACCTTTTCTGAAGATCTCGCCAACCAAAGAACACCTATTATTATCTCAAAACCATCACAAAGCCGAGGAATCATATCAAAGGATCAATTATATACACAAAGTTCCCCGCCAAGGTTCAAAAGTCGACTACATAAACTCTCTTGAAATCCAAAGCAAAATCTCTAGCATTACAAGAAAAATTATGAGCAAATGGTACTTCTTACCTTGGATATGAACCATTATGGAAACCACCCCATCCTTGGTACGCGAGGGGGGTCAACGGCCGCATCCTGAGCACGGGAAGGTCACATAAACAAGAGCGCCAACGCCAATACCATCCCTGACGCGAGGTGGGGGTCAACGGCCTCATCCCTGCAGCACCCGGGAAGGTCACACAAACAAGAGCGGCCAACGCCAATACCATCCCTGCACGCGAGGTGGGGGTCAACTACCATCCCTGAGCACGGAAGGTCACACAAACAAGAGCGTCAATACCATCCTACGCGAGGTGGGGGTCAACGGCCTCATCCCTGAGCACGGAAGGTCACAATAAACAAGAGCGCCAACGCCATCCTCTACGATACCATCAAGGGCCTTATCCTCTACGCTGGAAGGTCACAATGTACAAATGCCATAGTAGCTTATCTTAAGGGCCTTATCCTCGGTACGCGGGGAAGGTCACAATGTACAAATGCCATAGTAGCTTACAAATGCCCAAATGATCGCAACATAAATGATAAATCTTATTATGACTCGGTCTTCTTATTGTTCTTCACCAAGCTGAAGACAAATCTTATTACGGCCTTATGGCATGGTTTTCTTATTATTCTTCGCCCAAGTCGACAATAAATCTTATTATGGCTGCATGGTCTGATTCTCTTGAAGACCCTCGGTACGCGAGGCCCACTATTATTTTTCTTGAAGACCCTCGGTACGCGAGGACCATTATTATTTTCTTGAAGACCCTCACGCGAGACCCAATTATCATTCTTCTTGAAGACCCTCGATACGCGAGGACCAATTATTATTCTCTTGAAGACCCTCGGCACGTGAGACCCAATTATCATTCTTCTTGAAGACCCTCGATACGCGAGGACCAATTATTATTCTCTTGAAGACCCTCGGTACGCGAGGACCAATTATTATTCTCTTGAAGACCCTCGATCTTCACTTAACCGAAGACCAATCACTCGAGGTCTTAGCACCAATTATCATACATCGGTCAACTCAAGCACCTGCACAAAGAATCTCATGCCGGTTCAAACGATCAAGATTATGAAGCCTTCTCCGGCCTCAAAAGCATAAATCGCTAACTCGCCAGGACAAGACGTAATCACAAGCAAATAGTACTCCTTACCCTGAGGTAAACCTCAAGGAATAAGGAGGGGGCTATTGATGTACCCCGAAAATACACCCCCTAAAGTATTCACCGAAAGGCCCATAGCAAAGGAAGGGCCCAAGCCCAAAGTAAGTAAAGGCCCATAAAAGTACTATATATAGAGGGGTCTTCCCTCATTATAGATGATGGACTCCTCAACCTCTAAATCTCTCTTGCACGCTCAAATTATTTCACCGGTAGCTCGAGGGAACGCCCGAGCTCCCAGATAGATTATCTTTGTTATTGACTCTCACACTGAGGGCTTTAGCGATAACCTCCCAGCCTCCCTAACTGCTCTCTTGCGCACAAACAAAGATATCCTATCGACGACATCACGATTATTTCTCGTGGCGTGATCAAGTAATATATATATATATTACGATCACGCCACCTAGAGGGGGTGCCGAATATATATATATATATATATATATATATATATATGAGAGAGAGAGAGAGAGAGCACATGCGGTGTCTTACGTGGGGATAAAAAGGGGCAAGCGTGTATCACAACCCGCCAGGGTCCTTTAGATTTGGATATATTAACCAAAATAAATCACACATATGACATGTAAGATAATGGTTCATAATTCATTCTAGTAGAGCGGAATCACAATTCCAAGTTTATATTTTATTATTGGAGTTTTTTTTTTTATTTGGACCATTTCAAAATATATAATGTGTTGATTTATCACTGAGTTTCATTCAATAATTTAAGAGATTTGAAGTCTTTTAATTTTTTTAATCAAATTAGTAGATTCAAAACTACGATGACTCAGCCAAACTGGTTAACCGTTTTTTGTAACGAATCTGAAGCATTGAGTGAGCTCAATTGAGGAAATTGAGAGGTTCGGCTCCCATTTAGTTGAGGCAAATTTTTGGGACTTACAGTTATACAAGCATTTTATGTAAAACGGATCTTATTGACCCAACTCATCATGTATTGATGAGTTGAATTGTATGAAAGTAAAGCTTTATTTTACAAATTAAAATCAGTAAAACGATCTTACAACGGACCTACTCTTTGCTACATCCAATCATTGGATATTTCGTAGTTGTTTCCTTCAATTTTTGTTAATGCATTACTCCCTCCGTTTCATAATATATGTTGTTTTATAAGAGATTTTTTAATTTGTTCCAAAATAGATGTTATTTTGCAATTTTCAATAAAATTTTTTTCCAATTCTACCCATGTTTTTTGACTCTCTAACTTGTGTTTGACTTATTGAGCAAGAGTATCAAAAAACACCTCATTAATGTTTGGAGTAAAGTAAAATAATGACAATTTAGTTTTTGCAATATGTTTTATTGATTTATTTGAAAAGCTCTAAAACAACATATATTTTAGAATGAATGAAGTAGAGTTGAAGTGGTGTTGTGAGATCAATATACATTTATTGAACATGTACACATTATTATTGTTAGTTTGTTGTAATTATATCCGACAATTATAATGGAATCCGTTAACCTACTTCGACCCGATCTGAAAATTACTCGATGCAACCTAATTAATTAATATTTTTTGGTCGAAACAGATAACATGTACTAACCCGATAATATGGGCTGGGTTGGATCGACAAAATGGGTCAAACTCGTTACCCATTTTAAAACGATAGTTTTTACGAGAAAATTGTCGAATATGATTATTTGACCAGGTGAATAAACATATTTGACCTTTGATCCCTTAGAGAACTTTAAAATATTGAACTGACTAAAAGGCCCCTGCGATATAGACGCAGTTGAGTTTGGTCGTCGAGTGGTTGTCTAGTTGACAACTGGTTTATTAGTCGACAAATTGGTTTATTAGTCGACCAAATGGTTTATTAGTCAACTACTTAGTCGACCACTGATTTCGAATGCTAGTGCTTGCAATTTTAGAGGGAGAAATAAAGATAGGTTTTGAATAAAAAAAAAATTAAGGGTATCGTAGACATTTCTTTGGTTAAGTGGCCATGAAAGTACATTTTTTAAAAGTTAGACTATATATAACCAAGTCATATTTGACTTGACCATATCTGTAAATGTCACAGATTTTATTTTATAAATATATGATTTTTTTGGAGGAAAATTCGGAACAAACAATCTAACCTGACCCGTTTTAACATGACTCATTTCAACCCGTCACCCCACCCAACACACCCAATAATCATACCTAATTGTAATTAAAGAAAAATATTTTCTTTATATGAAACTTTTTCTTAAGATAATGACTTCAAATTCTAGGCGAGTTCAATATGGCTGCACTATGGTGGTGTTATCCTTAAATTTTTCAAAATAAATAAATCAACTTGAAATTGTAGCAACCATTAGGTAGGGTTATTATATCATAGTCATTGAATTTTCGGTCAAAGTTAATTTTCGTAAAAAGGTCACTAGTGTATATCTTTAATTAGCATAGAAAAGCATAAAAGCCTTGAAATAGTTGATATGTTACATTTGTCTTCCATGTTGAACCCTAATTTCTCAAATCACCCAAGTGAATTCATTTTGCCCTAAAGTCAATAAGTCTCTATTTTACTCAAAGAGTTTATATTAAAAAAACATTAATAATTAACAAATTTATAAGTTTTTTAAAGTGGTTTTCCAAGGTATCAATTAAACCCAAAGGCCCAAAGAGTAAGAGTCTGTTTGATTTAGCTTATTGATATGTGCCGATGACTTATTACTTATAACTGATAACTTATTACTTATGACTTATGACTGATGACTAATAACTAGTGATGTTTGATTTAGCTTTTTAAAAGTGTTGATTAACTTTCATAAGTTAGTGTGTGTGTGTGTGTGTGTGTGTGTGCGCTTGATTAATAAGTTGAAATAATGCTGAAATCAAATATAAAGACTAAAATAGCATCATCACAAAATGTGATTATTATTATTATTATTATTATTATTATTATTATTATTATTATTATTATTATTATTATTATTATTATTATTATTATTATTATTATTATTATTATTATTATTATTATTATTATTATTATTATTATTATTATTATTATTAATACAAATTTTATCACTATTATTAATTATTACTATTATTATTATTATCATTATTATTGCCTTTATTATTATTATTTTATTAACATTAATATTACTTTTATTATTATTATTAATTTTTAATTTTAGTATTTATTTTATTATATTATTAATATTATTAATGTTATTTATATTATTATTGATTTTATTATTATTAATATTATAATATTGATATTAATATTAATTTTATTATTATTATTACTTATTATTATTAAAATTATTTTACTATATTATTATTAATATTACTTATTATTATTATTAGTATTAATAATAATAATTATTATTATTAGTATATTTATCATTATTAATGCTATATTTATCATTTTTATTATTATTATAACAATTATCATTATTCATATTATTATTTATTAATATTATTATAATCCCTTTTATTATTATTATTATTTATAATAATAATAATAATAATTATTATTATTATTATTATTATTATTACTTTTTGTTTTTATTATTATTATTAAGAAGGGTAATCTTGGAATATATAGAATTTCAATAAAGAAAGAGACTCACATGTTTTTAAAAGTAGAATTAAGCACTAGGCTTAGTGCTTACAACTTAGCCTTACATGTGCTTTAAGTGACTTACATGACTTATGACTTATCTTACCATAAGTGAAATCAAACGTTTCAAATGGTAAGTCATAAGTCATAAGCATTTCCAGATAAGTCAAATAAAACATGCCCTAACTCAATGAGGTATCAAGTGTTTGAAGCAAAAATTCTCACAGGGAAGTTTTATTTTTGCAGACACAAGGTTTTGAATTCAAGACTATTTGCTTAAACGACCAAAACTCTTTCTACTCGACCAACCCTACTATTTGGAAATTAAAAACACACACACACACACACACGCAAACACACATATGTTTGGTCTCTCATGTAGGTATCCCCATACCACATTAGTCTAAAATTCCTTGCACACGATATTATGCATGCTACTAGTCACGGAAAATTTGTATTTGATGGGGTTGAACAAGACATCACGATAACGTATCACTTCCCACAAAGAACTTCGGTGGGAGAAATCATTTGGATTTGTTAGAAATTGGGCTCGTGGCCCGATTATTTACTCATTTCATATGGACCGTAATTATATTAAAAGGTTAATTAGTTTCTTAATTCGAAGGGCTTCAAGATTGACTTAATTTAACCTACAAGAAATAGGGTTTCTTGTACAATAATATAAATAGGGTAAATAAAGGGATAAAACACTAAGGTGTCGATTTGGTAGCAGGATTAGGTCAAATAGGATTAATAAGCCGGGTTGTTATCGATGTTTGATGCCAATAGGTGGTCGGGATTAATAGCAGTTATCAAGATAAAATCATTATCCACTTACTATTAATAACAAGGGAGGTGGTATTATTAGCTACTCATGGGATATAGTTAATAGTGAGGGCACTAATAGTCTTGGGATTAATATCTGTATCCTTGTCCAACTACCAAACATGCCCTAGATACTAAACGACTACAAGAAATATACATCTTCTTGTGTTTGGCAGCCTCTCTCTCTCCCATATCTCTCACAAAAAACTCTCTCTAGTCTAACCATCGAGAGGCTTGGATTTGCGGTGTGAATCAGAGGTTGATATTCGTGCTACGTGATATCAATTCAACGAGAAAAACTTGCAGGATCAATGTTCGTAACATACGAATGTTGTAGCTCAACCAGAAAGTCACCCGCTTTGCTCAAGGTTCAAGTTCGCACGAGGTAACTCATGATCCCTCTTAAATACTTAATTCATAGTATATAACCTTCATTGGTATCGTAGTATAGATGCTTGATTGATCATTTCGTTATGTCATAAATTACATGCTTTTGTTTTTGGGTTTGTTAAAATCTTTTACCCATAACGAATAAAGTGGGTTAGATTATTTCATATTCAAAACGATTTTCTTTTTGAGAAAAAATTTATATGTCTGAGTTCCATATGATGAGCGAACAACACTAAATTTTCATTGAAATCCGTTGAGTATTTTTTCAAGATATCGCAAACCCTAGTTTTGTTGAAAATTGATTTTTCGAAACTTTGCATCTTGTTTTGCCAAATTTATATTCTATGAAACCGTGGTTTTATAGTCTAAAATTGTAGTACTCCGTGAGATCTTTCCAATGACATTGTAGGCTTAATTTAGACTTAAAATGAACGTTTTATGATCTCGAGAAGTTGACTCGTGGATCACGTTCGCGAAACCAATTTTATGGGTTTGAAAATAGGCTTCCCACGACCCCCACTCTCGACCTTGGGAAAAGTGTTTGTTGTGGCACTCCTTTAAGAACAACCAGTATGCGACCAGAAAGTACTCTAAGACGAGTCCAACGCCACCCTCCGTGACCTCATCGGAAACCAAGAGGACGTTACTTGGAGCCCACCCTTCGATTGGGCGCGTGAAAAGTCTAATCAATCAACCAATCAACGGTCAATGATGATGTGGCTGCCACATCAGCACGGTGGCAATCACTTCCACACAAGAACTCAACGAGAGGCAATCATTTGGATTAATAAGATATTCTCCAAATTAGTCAAGTACAAAATTATTTGAAAATAGCCAAATTTCTTACTCCCTCCGTCCCTAAGTTATCGTCTTCCTTTCCTTTTTCGTCCGTCCCAAAATAATTGTCCAGTTTGAAACTTGCCTTTTTAGAACATCACTTTTATCACTTTACCTTTACTTTTCACTCTACATTAATTATGGGCCACATACATGGACTTTAAAGGAAACTACATTAAACCAATATAAATAATCAAGTCAATTATTTTTTCTTAAATTGTGCACCGGATCAACTAGGACAATTATTTAGGAACGAAGGAGTACAACACTGAGAGGGTAATGGCCGCATTTATGTCCGCCTTATCTATTGAACATTCACCTAACCGCATAATTAAACATGCACTCCACATAGGCACCAACTAGGCCGACAATTATCCGATTAAACCCGAATCTTATTTTTTTAAATCGAAATGGGTTATTCATTTTGACTTGTTATTTTTTGATGTATAAATATAAATTTTTTGTAATGGAAAATGCGGGTTGTAACGTGACGACCCGTTACGGACCATCACATATTTTGATCCAAACCGTCTTGACTCATGTAATTTTTTGGGTCATAACGGATCAAAACATTATTCCAACCCATACCCGATCCACCAAATCGCCAAAACCATAACCGCCATCCTCGTTTGCCATCATTAAAAAATTCTTTCATTTTTACGCACCCATGCAGAGTTCCGTCAGGATCACTGCCCAATTCACAGGCAGTTGGGAAACCTAGCTCAAACATAGTTTTCACAATTATACAACAATCTTTGTCGCAAAAACCCAGAAAAGATCCATTTCGGGCCCTCAAGTCCAAACATGGAACCAAATTAAAAGTGGGCCATTGAGAAACAAATCAACTAAACCAAAAACGACGCTATCTACCGAAGATATTTAAGGAGAAATTATGCCGCACCACTCTTTTGAGGTTTCTAATCGTTAAAGTACCCTCTTTTTTTTTACATTTCTACCGAAAAAGACATTTTTATAGGCAAAATGACTACGATACCCTTAATCAACCGAAGATGCGCTATGAAGGTCATTTACTTCTGTATCGTGCTACATCGGTTTTGCACCGTAATACAAAAATTTAATTGCATCAATTTTTGCACTATGATTCATCATTTTAATTTCATAATCCAAATTTGCACCGCGATGAATTAATTTTAATGATACATAAAATATTATCTAATCCAATTTTACCGCGATACAAAATTCATAATGAACAAGACCATGTCCTACACCTTTTTCTTCCATCTCTTCCGTCCGAAGCCTTCTTCTTCCTCTTCTTCCACCTTCGTCCCTAATGAAAATCCTTCAACCCAAAGACGGATCAATTACATTTTTGTACCTGAATCAAAAAACTGTTTATCTTCAGGGTGTTGCCCCCCGATCATGCGATCTAACCCGACAGATCAATCGCTGTTTCGTGCCCAATAATAGTGATTTTCGAATTCAATGTGTTTGAGACGATGACATTTTTGAAACAATATTTTGAAAAATAACCTTTTGCAATTGAAAAAAAAGTAGTCTTGGAGGGGTTACAAACATCGAAAAAGGACCAACAGAATTTTATCCGATATTTAATGGTTCAAGCATCACGTGACATGCCTATAAGTGGTTCATCATGACCATAACGTCAAGTTATATTGTTAGAGTGGTACAAAGTGCAAAACTTAGAATGCCATATGGTCGTCCAGGGACCATCGTATATTTTCTCATCTTGCACAAACCTTTCATATGCAAATTCTCGGACCATCAATCAAAGCCAAAAATTCAATTGAAAACATAAACAAGTTGGCAAAACCAAAGCAGAAAAAAAGTGTCAAGTATTCTAGTTGGTACCACCCATACATGAAACATAGTTTTCAAAGA
>JABEVN020001759.1:0-23731 GCA_013146195.2 Codonopsis lanceolata | reverse complement strand
GGTTTGAAAATCTCCCTAGAAGATTTAAGTCCACGCATAGACATTTCCTTGTCTATGCCGGTCGGTATTGTAGAGCGGATTCACTTGTCTTTGATGAGGCGGTTGGAGTTGAATTGGCATAGAAGTCCTTTGTCGCGAGGTGGGATATGCTCGGAAGATTGTGCTTTAAACCACTTACTAGAGAAACTTTGTTGATGGAGAGACTTCCTCTAGTAATTGAGCCATATCCAATTGTTTTTCCTCTTGCATTATCTCCAGAAAATAACGGTGGGTCCTTTTGCTTGGCTATACATAAGAAGACTTGTTCCAGGTCATGTGTCTTGGCAAACCCCTTGTCCTAGGTACGAGATGTCTTTGTTTTCTCGATTCTATAGCCATGAAGCATTCTAAAAAAGAATTAAAGCAAACAAGGTACCCTTTAATTTCTTTCGTCCTAAGGATTAGCAACCTTGCAACCCATACCTTGCGACCTTGAGAGAACTAGGTCTCTCGATCTTGGGGTGAACTCTTAAGCAGCATTCTCGGTGCTAGATGGCCTAGGCAATTGCAAGAATGACATAAATGGAAAAGTCCTGAGAACTGTTAGTGACTTTGGACCGAAGAGTGATTATGATCTTTCCTTTCTTAACATCCATTTTTGGTTCGGCTTGCTTGTTGATTGTAGACTTAATTGGTTTCTTTTGAATCTTCCTAGGTAAGTTACCATCGGACTTAGCTTTTAGCTTTTTCCGATGATTACCTTTTCGAGAGGATTTGGTAGAATACCTTTAAGTTTACCTTCACAGGTAAAGGAAGCCTTGCTTGTTTCATAGACAAACTTGATAGTTACTTGGGTAGAGGTTTAGTAGGTCACCACCGGCACTTTTGCTTTAGCATAGTTGTTGCCGGCGGACTTCACTTTCTCTACCGTTACCTTATCGGGTTTCATTTGAGTCAGTCATTTTGGCTTTTCCTTTCTGAACTTTGGGGTAAACGTAAGGGACACTTGAATAACCAAGGCCTTGTTTCCCTATATTTCCAAATGTTTGTTTAGAGAAATATATATCATTTGCATTCTCGAAGGATTCACCTTTCTCCATGACTGAAGAGATTGTCGAAAGAGACACATCTGAATGTCCTATGCCAGTTTTATCATTGCTAGATTTTTGGCTTGAAAGGATTTCTTTAAATGCATCCTTGGAGCTGTTCCAGGAGTCAATTGTCTTTTGCAAGGCAATTTTCTCTAGGTCAAGTCCTTTGATGTGCTCAGATAGACAATCAATTTTGTCATAAAGGAATTTGTTTTTCTTCCTTAGGTTTGATACTTTCTTGTTGACAACTATTGAGAGTTTGAATCTCACCGCCATCATAGATTTCAAACATAAGTTTCTCACGCTTGGCCGTTTAACATAGGCTACTCGAAGGAATTAAATTCTTCAAGCATATCCTGGTTATCCTTGAGAAGTTCTTCCTTACTGAAGCTGTCACAGTTGGTTTCACTTTTATGCAAGGGACTAGGTGAAACTTCGACTTCATTTTCAGAGTCATAGGTAGGACCTGAATCATGAGCTATTAAGCATATGTTAGCTTGCTCACAATCCTCTTCCTCCTCTTCTGAATCAGTCTCAAACCATGTAGCAACTTGTTTGTTTTCTATGTCTTGACCAAAGCATACCTTTTGTTTTTGAAATTTTCTAAACCGAGGGTTTTCGTATGCTTCAAATTTTGGCTTAGGACATTTTGAGGCAAAATGACCGTTTTCTACAGTTGTAACACACAAACTCTTCCTTAGATGAGCTTTCACCATTCTTCCAAAAAGGTTGTTGGTTATTGTTCTTCCTTCCATATTTTGCAAATTTTTGAAAGCGCTTTTACAAACATGGCAAATTGTTCATCGATAAAAATCATTTTCACAGGAAGAAGTGGAAGGTTTGTTTTCAACAGTGATTTCTTCTTGGACCATGGCTGGCAAAGACACAATTCTGAAATGTTTGTCTTGCTCTAGAGCTTGATTAACTTCAAGTTCATAAACCTTTAAACTTGCGTAGAGACTATTAAGAGTCATCTCGTTTAAGTTCTTGGATTCTTTCATAGTCGTGGTCTTAACATGCCATAAGCTTCCTAGAGAGCCTAAAAACCTCATGTTCATTTCCTTTTTGTCATACGTTTTACGAAGAGAAAAGCAACTATTTATTACCTCACTGAAGCGATCGTATGCTTGTCTCAAGGTTTCCTTAGGATCCTTTTGAAAGAATCAAGCTACCTTTGGATGTATGTATATTTTTCGTTATCTCTTGTGTCTTGGTCTCTTCCAAGTATTCCACAAGAGCTTCCCACATCTCTTTGCAGTTGTACATCGAATCACTTGCCGGTATGTGCTTGTGTCTAAGAGTCGGTGATTATGTTGATTGCTTTCTTTGTCAAGTTCTACCGACTTTCTATCATCCTCGTCCATTCAAATTCTTCTTTTGGTACTTACAGGATTCCGGCAATGGAGGCTAGAAGATTGGCCTTCATTGGTACATGTTGACCTGCAGTAACACATTTCCATAATCTGTTGCCAATAGAGTTCATAAATCTCATTACTTTATCTTTCCATATATCAAAATGTCCTTCGTCCAATATTGGGACGTGGTTAGCATTAGATGTAGGCAGCATGTAGTGTGTTTGTGTCATTATATCGTATCTCTCAAGAGGTTAATCTTGGAAAAACTTGTTTTCAAAGAGTAAGGCTCTGATATCAATTGTGGGTCCCAATGGGCACAATAATAATCTAGAAGGGGGGGTTGAATAGCTTATTGTACACTTAAAACTTTTAAGTAAATTCTTTGAAGGTTACTTGCAATCTATAGAAAAGATAGAAGTAGCAGAAGACCTTCAGGGAAGTTGTTCCAGGTCTGCCGATAAGTACTACCGGTAGACCTTTTACAGTTTACTTAAGTTCTGCTGTAAACGGGTAATAATAAACAAAGTAATTAAGTAGTTCAAGTATCAGACAAACAGTAAGGAATAACACAAGTATTTTGGGATGGTTCACACTATAATGAGTGCTACGTCCACCACCAAGGCAGTCAACCTTGGATTTAAATTGTGCACTATGTTTTCCACTAGATCAATTACAAGGAATATCCCTAATGGATCGTGTACAAAATATTGACTTGTGTTTGGGGTCTAGGGAATTAAATATCTGTAAATACAGGATATTTAATTCGTGCAGAAGTATAGTTTAATGGAAGTAAACAACAAGAAGATAAAACAATAAGTGTTGATGAGCAGCTTCTTGTTGTTGACGAGGACTTCTAGATCTGTTCAGGATCTCTTGATTGCACTGAGCTGAAGGACTTGGAGTTATGAAGTTTCAGAGCAATCCTTTAAGTGTTCGATTGATTCTATACAGTTCTGTTTAGTTCCAGTCTTCAATGGCAGTATTTATAGCAGGTGCACTTCAAAAGATCCGTTGGAGAAGATGAATACTTCAACAGCTCTTTTCAACAATGCATTAAATGCATGGGGCTGTCAGTCAAGGATTTTCGTCTTCACAGATATTTAGAGCAGGTAATGATTTCTGAGATCTTCAAAAAGTGGGCGATTTTAGGTGTCAGATCTGAGAGTAGTTGCAAAAACTAGGGGACAGTCTGCTTTTCCTGCTTTCACTGTTCAGGACGAAAAGTCTTCCTGCTTTTCGGAAAGGGTTGCTTTCAGCGGCTTGATATGTCAGGGAAAGTCTTGGATTTAATTCAAATAATGATTTAGGATAAGTTTGAATTAATCCAATCAATCTTTGCTGGATAGGACACGTCATAGAAGATTAGGTGGACACGAGGTCTACCGTTTGTGGGCGATAGGCAGGTCTTCCGATAAAGCTTGTGGAGAGGTCTTCCGTTTGAACCTGTGAAGTCCTATAAAACTATACTAGGCAAAGTTCTATACACAGTTGTCACGCTAATCGATACGCAGCCCGCTTAGCCACTGAAGTATAAAACTAATGTAATGAATTGAGCAGATATAAAATCTAACATAAGAATCAACACATACTTAATAGCAGATTTCAGGTCAGCATAAGAATCAGGTATAACATTTAAAACTACAATCGAAGAATAATCATCAATGTGTTCATCACCAGTTTGTTTTATATCTTCAACCAATTTGGTAAAAGTATCAATATTATTTTCAATGTCTTTGTTAAGATCTAGTTTAAAACTGAAAAAAATTTCTAGGAGATGAATTTTATTTGACGATGTTTTTCCAAAATAAATTTGTTCCAATTTTTCCCAAAGACTCTTAGCATGTGTAAGTTCACCACATTTCCGAATAACCGATTCAAATAAGTTTAAGATAATCGAGGAGTAGGCAGACTCATCTATTTAAGTCATGGCATCTTCAAAAGTGTCTTTAACATATTTTAAAGGTATGACCTTGAAAACTTTTTCTTTAATTAAAATACTTTTCATCTTCTTTTATCACATAGGAAAATCAGTTTTCCCATTAAAAGGTTCCAAACTATAATTAGATGAAAAACTCATTTAGAGAAACAACACAAAACCAACCAATCAAACCAAATCAAAATTTATAAGAAATTAATAATTTTTTAATCACCAAAAAAATTCAAGCAAGTAAATTCCAATCAAACAATAGTAATTTAAATAGAGCAACAATCAAGCAGATAAATTACGAGACAATATATTTTTTTAAGATTAAACACACACAAAAATAACGTAATTATTTCGAGATGAAAAAAGCTCACTAAATAAACTTTTAGATTTACTGATTTTTGGATTAAAGGAGGCTCTACCGTTTCAAGGTACGGAATGCGAGCTCTGATACCACGTTGTGATTTTATATCATACTGCTCGGAACGAACCCGTACAAAAACGAAGCTTTTGAATAAATCAAAATTACAACCTCCTAACAACTAGCCTATTAAATACAAATAGCTAATTAATTTGTACCATCAATAAAACTCTTAGACCAATAAGTAGTGTTCCTACAAAACAAATATTAGTCTAGAGCAATTAAGAGTAATTGGACAGAGGAAATAAATGACACGAAGAGTTTTATTATAACATCGTGACCCAAACACGATTCGCCTTCATTGACCACGAAGGTCTAGGCTATAAACTCTTCGTCTCAGACACCTTTTCCCGACCCAAGTCCACCAGTGAGCTCACTGTAACACCAACAAGTATTAACCAAGGAAAAAAGCCCACAAAACTCAGTCCGACCAACACACTCCGGCAACACCCACGAAAGAGACAACTAGAAAATACCACTCACTCACAAAGAGAGAGAATCACACCTAGAAGAAGAGGAAAGGTGGGGGCTGTAGCCTTTTTCTCGCAAAGAAATTGGTCACTG
Organism: Codonopsis lanceolata; assembly: GCA_013146195.2. Taxonomy (NCBI): domain Eukaryota; kingdom Viridiplantae; phylum Streptophyta; class Magnoliopsida; order Asterales; family Campanulaceae; genus Codonopsis; species Codonopsis lanceolata. The sequence goes on along the minus strand of JABEVN020001759.1, from coordinate 18,397 downwards.
TTTTCACTCTCTCACCAAGGCTGCCGAAGGAGGAAGTATTTATACCAAAGGAATAGTCAATTAGGGAGTAAATCAAGGGAGAAGAAAAGGAATGAGCAAACTTGCTCCCCAAGTCACCAAGGAAGGGGCTGGGCAGATAGGTCATTGGGCTTGGCTGGGAATTGGTAGAAGGCTGCCACATTGGGCCTCCAATTCTAACAGGTATTAATCTAGATGAGTTTTTAAGTGGCTTTCTAAGTGAGTTTAACAAATAATCTAATTGGAAATGGACCCACAAGAAATCGACAACACATTGGGTTAGTCACTAATTCTCGTTGACCAACTTAACCCAGCTGATTACCCCCCCCCCCCACCTTGGCGGCCTCTCTCCCTCTCTCTCTCTCTATTTCAACCCTCAGAGTTCAAACATAAGAGAGAGACTTGTGTGTGTGTGCTCTTGGTGAGATTAGTATGAGTAATCTCACCCCCATTGATTCAACCATCTGATTTTCAAGGAAAGACCACCGTTTTGAAGCCATTAACAAGTATATATAGTCTTCTCCTCCTATTTGTTTTTGTTTTCTATGATGTTTGTTGGCCAAAGTAGGTAAGTTACTAAACTTTCTTCTTTCTCTCTCTAGTTATAAATGGTGCTAGGATGTCAGATATTTGTTCTACATGTTTTGTTGAGTTATTTCATGTCTATAAGATGAGTGTATATGTGATTTTGATTTGTGAACATGTGGGGTTGAACCCCAAAGGGTTTGTTGTGTTTGATTGGGTGCTTGTATGATATTTTTTGTTGGGTTTAGAAACCTGGATGATGTTAAATCCCGAAATTTGCCTTTGACCTAGAATTTGAAAGTTTGTACTTTGACTTAATGGAGTTAATTAAGGGGTAATGCTAGGGCCACTTTAATAGTACTTAATTTTGGGTACCAAATGATGTGGTTTCCAATGTGTCATCTTATTTGGCATTTTATGGGCTCCATTATAAGTTAAAAAGTTATGTTAATAATATGACACATAAGATGCCACATCATTTGGTACCCAAAATTGAGTGCTATTAGAGTGGCCCTAGCATTACCCTTAATTAAGTGTCTAATGTGTTATTTTCAAAATATTCTCCACTTTCACCCGGTACACTGTTTAATAAAAAATAATTGACTGTATTATAAATATTGGTGAAATGTATGGTTTTCTTTAATGCCGTTAAATATGTGGTCATAATTAAAATAGCTAGAAGAAGTAAGCGTAAAATGGTACAAAAGTTTTCCAAAAAAAGAAAGTTTTGAAATATGATAATTATTTAAAAATAGACGAAAAAGGAAATGATAACGATAATTTGAACACGGAAGGAGTACTATTTTAGAAACTGAGAGATTATACCTTAGTCTCATTGGTCAAATAGATTGGTGTTTCATGTTTGTCATTTAAAAGATTTGATTTTCAAATGCCGACAAATTAACTTGGCGCCGAATCCCATATGAAAACTATTATCTGTCGCGCGAAAAGGCTCACTTTTCTTCCAAATCAAATGTTTCGAACTAAAAAAGGAATGAAATTGAAGACCCTCCTTTCTCCTCAAGTTCAAAATCGAATCGGCACTCACAGTAATTTGAAAGAAAAAACAAGAAAATGACTATGAATTCAACTCCTCATTCCCTCCAAAATTCCACAATAAATCTCCCCATTCCCTCTAACCCATTCTCCCTCCCTCCATCTCTCTCTATCTCAATCTCTTCTTGCTCTCCAGCGAACAGTGATGGAGAAAAACTCTCTTTGCAAACACGATAATAAAGAGAGTATCCAGACGGAGGCGAACCCTCTTTGCAAACACGATAACAAAGAGAATATCTCACCCGTCTCCGCCAAACAAAATGACGCCAATGCCAAAAATGTTATGAAAAGGTTTAGTCGTCGTCGACGTCTGCCCCTTAGAGATATTACCCATCTCTTCAATTCTCCAAATCAATCATCTTCACCTTCATCGACCCACTCCCACCTCGCAATACCAACCGTTTCGCCAAACTTGCGGAAGAGAAAGGCCGTCGATGACCTCATCAGTGCAATGAAGATGCCGCAAACCAAAATTTTCAAGCCAATGAGGAAGGATTTCAGATAGTTTTACGAAAAGATTTGGCCGACGAAAGCCCCTTAGAGACATTACCCATCTCTTCAACTCTCTGAATCAATCAGCTTCACCTTCATCGGCTCACTCCCGCCTCGCCATACCAGTGGTTTTGCCAAGCTTGAGGAAGAGAAAGGTCGTCAATGACCTCAGTGCAATGCAGATGCCGCAGGCCAACATTTTCAAGTCAATGAGGAAGGATTTCAGATAATAGTACTAATAAATTACAGCATTAGGCTTGCATTTGAATCTAAAGAATTTTAGATGGATCTAAACCACTTTTTGTAAACCACCGAGGAAGATTTTACTTATGTATAGTTACAACATCAGATTATACTCATATTCCTTGTTCAATTGCTGTTTTTTTTTTCTTTTCCCTCTTACATTCATAGTTTGACTATACCTTTTTAGAAAGAGACTTAGACAAGGTATTACTCGTTTGGTGTTTAAATAATTGTCATGTTTAACACAAATAACACAAAATTAAGAAGAAAAATAGTCGATTTTATCATAAATATTAGGATATTTTGTATTTTTCAATGTTACTCAACTGAGGGTAGGAGTGGGACCCATCAATGAAAGTGGCAAATTAAATTAAGGACAAAATAGTAAAATTATTTTCCTAAAAAAAGTTGCATATTATACATTAATATTTATAATATAGTCGATTAATTTTTAAAAATTGTTTGTTCGGTCAAAGAGAACGATTATTTGAAAACTAAGGGAAAATATAATTTTTATGTTAATGGAATATGACACGTGAAATTTGGAAAAAGAAAAGGGTAATTAAGAAAATCATGCATCAAAAAAATTGCTAAAAAAATATTTTATGATTTTAGTCTTTTTAGATAGCATATATACTCCTTTCGTTCCCAAAAAAAGAGTCCATCTTTTCATATTAAATTGTTCCAAAAATCAAAAAACTTTATAATCTTTTCTTTTTGGAAATTCCATTTATCATTTGTAGCATAAATTGATTCCCGCTTTTACTAATGACCACATTCTCACATCACAATCTTAATATTTCTTCTTTTATCAGTTCCAAAATAGTTGTTTTCTTTCAAAACTTTATATAATTTTTACCACATACACAAGAGAATTAAAGAAAATCACGTCTTTATACCAATAATATATATAATATAGTCAATTATTTTTTTAAACGATATATCGGATCAAAGAAAACAATAATTTAGAAATGGAGGGAGTATTATTTTTAAAGGAGCATGCTTAATACAATACATATAAAATACTTAATACAACACTTTTATTTGTGAAATTACTATATTACGCAAAGCCACATGTATAAAAACAACAAAATTAAAACAAAACAAAAAAACATACAAACAAAAAATTCTCATAAAAATTCTTTTTGTTTAAGTTTTATCTCTTTCTCAGTTCAAACAACGTATGTTTTCTAAACTCATTATTTGTAATTTCAATATGGGTTCATGGAAGAAAAAAAATTGAACACCCTCGAGGGCGGCCGCCAAGCAGCTGCCACCACCACCCGCACCTAGGACAATCCTAGGTTGCATGACCACTAACTTGCTTGGTGGTGTTAACTTTTGTTAGATTTTGTTAGTTTCTGTTAGTTTTTGTTAGATTTTGTAATATAGTAATTTAACTAAAACAAAAAAATAAAATATTTATAACTTATACAACCACCCCCACTTAACTAAAACAAAAAAAAATAATACTATAAATGTCCACTTTCAAAATAAAAGACATAAAAGTGTCATTTTATTATTAATGAAATACTAATGTCATTTTATGAAGAAAAAAAAAATTAACTTTCAAACAGGGATTATTTGCCAGAAACGAAGGGAGTAATAAAATATTTCTAACTTATGCAACCACTTTTGAAAAATTAACAAAGTTATCCCTAGGAATTACAAACTCATCTAAAACCCCTAACCCCGCCACCAGCCCCCTCCCTCTCCGCCTGGGCCAGTCCATCCGTCCAAGCCCATATCCCTTCCACCCTTCACGCCTGATCCTCCCCCAGTCCCAAGCCCAACCAGCCCATTTGGACTGCCACCAACCCAATCCCAAACCCAGGCCCCCACCATTTGGACTGCCACCAACCCGGCCCCAAACCCAGTCCCCCCCATTTGGATTGGCACCAATCCGGTCCCAAACCCAGGTCCCCCCCCCCCATTTGGACTGATTCTCAACCAATCCCTAAGCCAACCACAACCCTGTTTTTTTTTTAATTTAAACCCAATTCAAATCTTATTAATGAATCAATTTAATTAATAATTTAATTGTGTTTAAATTATTATAGTTTTTAAATGTAAAATTAGGTAAATTAAATTTAACAAAAAACAGAACATTTAAATTACGTAAAGGGTATTTTGGTCAAATAAATTTTAAAAGTGTTGTATTAAACATTTTTTAAGTGTTGTATTAAGTATCTATGTTACTTTATTAACAAATTAAAAAACAGACACTCTTTTTTAGGGGCGCGTGGAGTACTAAATGTTACTTAATTGAGTCTTATTTTTGAAATCTATTAACTATTACTAATATAGAAGTCGTTGTTGCCGCATGACTGCTATCTGTAAAAAAGTGAAAAGTTTTGAAGGGGTTTTGTGCAGCCACTTGTCACCTTCAAAATGGTAAAAAAAAAAAATTCTCTTTTCGAAATTGATTCGTTCAAGATAAAAATCTTAAATCCAATTAGATAAGATAAAAATCTTAAATCTAATTTGATAAGATAAAACATATCTTATCAATTCTCATAGGTTTTAATCTTTCAATTACATATTCATATGATTAATTTTGAATATTTACCTTATTTTTCGTTTTTTTACAAATTAATCTAATAAAAAATTTTAATTAATTATTACAAGTTTAGAAAATCATCTTATAATAAACAACTTTTGCAAAAAAAAATAATACTAAAACTATGCATACAATATAGATTGCTGCCAAGAATTAAAATCGGTGACTCCTTTATATATGGTAAAAGTTTTTTTTTAAACCCTTTTTTGCTGTCAAAATGGGTTAATACCATAAAGATTTATCACATTTTATTTAAATGTGTTTCACGTGATTAGAATTCCAAATTTTGATGGTAAAAGTTTATTTGCCAAAAATTAAAACCGAATAGATTTTAAAATCGGTACCTCCTTTATATGTGATAAAAGTTTTTAAAATTATTTTTTACAGCCAAAATCCGTTAGTACGAGATAGATTTTATCACATTAGATTTAGACGTGTTTCACTAGATTAGGACTCCAAATTTTCATGATAAAACTTTTTTGGCAGATAGATTTTATAAATTTTCATAGGTTTTAATCTTTCAATTATATATCCATATGGTTAATTTTGAATATTTACCTTATTTTTCGTTTTTTTTACAAATTATGCTAATCAAAAGTTTTAATTATTTATTACAAATTTAAAAAAGTATCTTATTATAAACAACTTTTGAAAAAAACTACTAAAACTGTGCATACAGTACTATATATATATATATATATATATATATATATATATATTTATATATATATATATATATATATATATATATATATATATATATATATATATATATATATATATATATATATATATATATGTTGTTTTTCAATTACATTTTGATTTACATCTGTTCATACATTACATCTGCTTTATACTATAGTGGCTAATTGGGCTGCGTATCAATTAGCATAACAACTATGTATAAAACATTGCTATAGGATAGTTTATAAAGCTTCACAGGTTCAGCGGAGGACTTCAGCCTTCCTTCAACGGAAGACTTCAGTATTGCTCCAGCGGTAGACTTTGTCTACAGACGCTCAATGCATGACGTGTCCAGCCTATCAAATCTTAGTGGGTTAATTCAAAACTGTCCTTTACCATTTCGATTTTGAATTCAAATTTTCTCAAACTTCTCAGATACGTTTAAATAGCTTTCCGAAAAGCTGGAAGACTTTACCCTCTGAACAGTAATAAAGCAAGTGAACAGATTGACACTTGGAGGTCTGATATTCTGATTTTTTGGCTACCAACTCCTGCAAAACAACTATGCATCACTCCCTGCTCAGTATCAGTGAGGACGAGTTCTACAAGACAGCTCCATGCATTTAATGCATATAACCCAATAGAGCTGTTACTCTTCGTCTTCTCCAACGGATCTCTGAAATGCTCCTGCTATAAATACTACCATTAAAGAATGAAGAAACAACACTCTCCGTCCTGAAATGATCTGAAATTCTACAAATCTAAGCCTTTATACTCAACGCATTCAAGATATCATTAACTGATCAAGAAGTCATCGACAACAACTAGAAGATCTACTTCAACATTTATTTTAAGCTTCTTCTTGTTGTCTTCTTTAAACTATTCTTCTGCATGAATTGAATATCTTGTTTATCTAGATATTCAATTCTCAAACCCCCAAATACAAGTCAAATATTTTGTACACGATCCATTAGATATATTCCTTCTAATAGAACTACTGGAAAACATAGTGCACATTTTAAATCCAAGGTTGACTGCCTTGGTGGTGGACGTAGCACTCTTCAAAGTGTGAACCATCTCAAACACTTATGTTCTTTCCTTACTGTTGATTATACCCTCATATTGTGGTATACTAAGCACACAAACACCAATCTTATTGGGTTTAGTGATGCTGACTGGGCTGGCAGTGTTGATGACATGAGAAGTACTTCTGGAGGATGTTTTTATCTAGGAAATAATCTGATTTCATGGTTTAGCAAGAAACAAAATTGTGTAGCCCTATCAACAGTGAATCGAGTATATAGGCTGGCGGTAGTGGATGTACACAACTTTGTGGATGAAACAAATGATCCAAGATTATGGTTTGCCGCGATGATATCTTAACCATGTATTGTGACAACACAAGTGCAATAAGCATAGCAAAAAATCCTATTCAACATTCAAGAACAAAGCACATAGATATAAGACACCATTTTATTAGAGACTAATTAGTTGAACAAGGCATTGTCTGCATTGAACATATTGGTACAGAAAACCAATTGGCTGATATCTTTACTAAAAGTCTAGATTTTGAGAGATTCATAAATCTTAGGAAATCTCTCGGTATGTGTGCCATGTAATTCCCCACTTATATAAAAAAAAATTTAGTCATATTGCATTGTTATTTAGGGGGGCACACTAGATTCAATCTGTTTGTGTTTAGTACCTCTGTGATTGTTATGGTGATTCATTCAAAATTATCGTGATCTTATTGTTCAGATGCTTTTCACCATCTCCCAATAAAAATTGATCTTGAACTGAAAATTTTTTCTGTTAAACCACAAAGGAAAGAGCTACCTTTCGAAATTTTTAGGATGCTGCAATTTGTCAATGTACTATGAAGTTTAGACTTGCATGGGTTGATCTTGACTAAATTGACTCCTTTTAATTGACAAAGTGTGAAAGCTACCTAACGGAAAAGAGCTACCTATGAAAAAGGTTGTGGCATTTTTCTTTTGGGACTATGAATTTTCGAATTTCATGGGTTGATCAATAAGTAAAGTTTCTACCCATGGTAAATAGTGTGAAAGGTTCCTAGTGGTGGTCGTCAAATTAGCTTGAAATAAAGTAAAGTTATTTTCATAGGGAAATAAAGTACCTATAATGTGTATGGGAGTAGTTGTGTGTTTTTGGTGAAAGAAAAATGAGGATTTGGACATAAAATCACAGTTTTTGGTGAATGTGTTTTCCATTGCTGCAACATTGGGAACTGCAATCAGTTAATCTAGACATATCACTTGTGTGTGTGTCTGCATTCTTTCCTTTGATTTTGTCTTTTGCATATTTTAGACATGCTTTCTAGGTCATATAGTTGTTGGATATCAGCCTCCTTAGTTCTGTCCTTCAATTTGATGCCTGTTTTGCTTCTTGTTCACAAAAGTCAATATTTTATGTGGCTGTCTAAACTGTTGTGCTCTTCTTGAGAATCAGAACTGGTTTCTTTATCTGTGTTTAAAAAATCTTGTGTGGTATCAATTTTGGTTAAGTATGTTTTGTGTATTCTTCAAATACCTGATATATTCAAAATGATTTTGAAATCAGATTGTGTATCTATTTCTCCTCATATCTCTCATGTTCATAACAGCAGACTCATATCTTAATTCTATCAGGTTGTTAGCATGTGATTTTTGAATTTTGAGTTCCTGTTTTGATTTGGTCCTTTCACCTCCCCTCATTAATATCCAAACGGCTAATTGCATTAGTGGAAGGTTTAGTGGAATTCTTTGCAGGAACTTGCGTCATTGCTTACAGATCCACTCCTCTCAATTCTCAGGCGATATTCTCAGGTCTCCATCTTCCCCCAAGATTCGATCCCCAGTCTCCATCTTCCTGTGTTCTTCATCTATACTTCTTCGCCTAAACTCCAATGGCTTCCTCCTCTAAAAGCCCCAAATTGTCAAGGTCTGATGCTGCAACAATGAAAGAAACATTGAGTCCCAATTCGTCTTCTGAAAATCCCTCAACAGCCATGGTTGTATTTCAATCGTTCCCTGAACCCCTCACCGTTATACTTCCAAGCGAAAAAGGGAACGAAATTGATGTTGACAATCCAGGAAATTTGTCTGGCCTGCCAAAAATTGGAAACCCTAGTTCTCGCCGTTCGAAAAGGTAGCGAGGTATTCCGGCCAATTATGAAGATCCATTTGCTGCCGATGTTCAAGCAGCCAAGAAGAACAAAGTCGGACCGGGATTCTTTAAAGAATCCGTCGATCTTGTAAGTGACTCAGATGATGAGGATTTCGTTCCTCCCGCAGGCTCTATTTCACCTGTTCGCGAGCCAACTCCAACTCCAGCATCCCCTACCTCTCCTCATGTCCAAAGCGACACCCAAGACGATGATTATCCAATCCCTTCGCCCCAGGTTGTTTTCCCATCTGAATCATCTCCTCATCCAAGAAAGTCACCAACTGTTGACGAAGATGCAGTTGTGGCTGCAAATTTGGTAAAATTGAGGCAATCCTTTTCTTCTCCAACTGGTCCATCTCATATGCCTCAACGAGAAGGCATACCTAGCCAACCCAGTTCCTCAGAATTTGACGATAGTTCGGACAAGAACTATGAAGAAAAGGAAGAGTCTCCTACAGAGAGTGAAGAATCTGACGCTGCTCCTGTGCCTTTTACAAGAAGTCGTGCTGCCAGCATGTTGCTACAAATGTTGCAACATTCAGACGTGCAAAACCTTTGGGTACTCCCTTTTCTTCCAAATTTATCTCTAGGGCTGCATCTTCTAGATACAATATCTCTAGAAATATCATTGATGAGACAAATGTTTTGCCTTCTCTGTTGGAATCTTATAATCTCACAACTTATTTTCTCTGATAGAAGCCTTATGACCACTGTTTCTCTGGCTGCCCCGTATTTTCGAGAGGTGATTCATGAATTTTATGCCAATATTGAGAAGCGGATTTGTAATCCTTCTGATTCTAGTTTTGAGAAAGTCTTTGTAAGAGGAAAATGGTACTCCTTTTCTCCCTCTATCATCAATTCTGTCCTACAAACTCCTTCATCTGGCAACTTTGATTTTTCTCTAGACCTGAATTCCTGTGTGGTTGAACTCTCTGGTGGTAAACTTTCTCAGTGGCCTGCTAAAGGCACTCCTCTTAGTACTTCCCAACTATCTTCCCTGTATGCCTTTCTGCACAAAATTTGTTGTGCCAATTGGTCACCATCCACAAACACCAATGTTATAACTGAAGAACATGCAAAAGTCCTCTAACTCATTGGGACTCAAGGTTCCTTTGATTTTGGTCTTTATGTGTTTAGAAAAGTCTCCTCCATGGCAGAAACAGGAGGAGACAAAAGGTCTCTCATTTTTCCCTCTCTCATCTATAAAATTACGGTGTCTCAAGGTTACAAGCCATCTCCTCTATTCGGCTATCTCCTCTCCTTGAACCTCTCAATTTTACTGCAAAGCTGTTAAGAGGTGATAGGTTAGTAAATTTGCCCCTACCTCCTGCATCTGATCCTCCCTCAGTAGGTCCTAGTTCCTCTCATCCTCCTGCTTCGATTCCTTCTCCTCTTGCTTCTCTGTTACTGCACCTCCCATTCTTTGCAACATCTGTTGCAACATCCACCATGTTTGCTCACCCTACTGCTCCCATCTCAGTGTCTTTTGTCCAAGACCAATTAAAATTGATTCAGTCACAGCTTACTCTACTTTCTGCACAACAATCGTTTCTCACCTCCTTGGCTGCCCAATATTCTACTTGGCTAGATAGTCATTCTGGTCAAATAGGGGGTGAAACTGAAGATGCAAGAGTTAGTGAAGCTGATGAAAGAGTTCCTGAAGTTCCTGAAGCTGCAAAGCTCCTGAAAGCTGAAGCTGCAGCTATTCCCCCTCATGATGTGGTTCTGATCTTATGTAACTTGGGTGATTGGTAGTTGGTTGTTTATCATGGATAATTCTGAACAATTGTTTCATTTGGTTCTGTTCTTATACTCTTGTGATGATTGGAACTCTTGTAATAAGTAGGTGTGTTTTTAATCATGTTTCCCTAGGTTTATTATTTTTGATATTAGTTTCAGGGGGTGTTTGTTAATGAAAATTTCTTGCAGGTCTTCTTTGGAAATTCAGGATTTGACCAAGAATGTTCAACAAAGGGGGTGAATGTAAGGGTATATTAGGCAAAGCCTAATTTATCTTGTTTTCACCTTTCTTGGTCAAAGACGGATTTTATTTTAGTTAATGATTTTAGGTGTTAGATTTTGATTAGGATTCTTTCATAAATTGATTTGGAAAATCTTTCAAAAGATTTAGACAACATGTTTTTTTGGTAACTAGATTTCTGTAAATTTATTTGGTTATTTGAAGTATCATAGGCTGATTAGGAAATATAATCTTGCTTGATTATTTGTTAATCCATTTCCTAGTAGGAGTAGGTTTGCTTTGGCCGTGTGCTTGCAGGAATCTCTTGGCTATTTAATGAAAGCTGGATGTCGAGCAAAGTGTGTACCGTGAGACTGAAAGAGAGAAGATTATAAGTTAAAAATTGAGGGCAATCTGTGCAGGATTTTTGCAGCAGTTCACCCTTTCGAAGTGAAGCTGTTTGAAGCTTCAGAGAACACAACATTCACAGCTTCATAAAACCATTGAAGAACTGTACTGTTGCTGCTTCTTTTTTCTGTCTTTTGGAAGTAGATCTTCCTTCTTTCTTCCCACGTTTGGTTTAATATTTTATGTGGGATTTTTGGTTCTCCAAGATACTACATCTTGTGAGAATCTTTTGTTGATTGTTAAGTGCAAAACAGTTTTGATTTTAATATAATTTGTGTGGCCTTGAGGCTTGATCTACAAGTATCAAACTTGTAGATTGTTTTGATTAAAACTTGTTCCCAAGTTCTGTTTAGAAACTGAATTTCTATACAATCTTCCGCTGCTACTGTTTTTGATATTTGTTTCTGTTGTCATTGCTATTGTCATTGTTGCAACAATCAGTGCAACATTGACAATCTCATTGACACATATCGAGAATCCGTGGTATCACGTTCTTTCAAGTCCATCTTTTCATTTTGGATTGTTCCAAAAATACAAAACTTTATAGTCTTTTCTTTTTTTAGAAATTACATTTATCATTTGTATCCATAAATTGATGACAAAAACTTAAGTAAAACGGTCTTTTGAAAAACAAATTGTAAGATGAATCTTTTTTATTCGACTCACCGCGTGTTGGTGGATTAAAGCTGTAAAAGAGTAAGACTCCGTTTTACGAATTAAGATTTATAAGTCCGTCTTACACGTAACTTACTCTAAATTGATACCCACTTTTACTAATGACCACATTCTCAAAGCACAATCTTAGTGTCAATTACTCCCTCCATTTTCAAATACTCTTTTCGTTTTCAAATTATCGTTTTCATTTTCTTTTTTGTGTGTTCTAAAATAAGTATCATCTTTCAAAACTTTCTTTTTTAGGAAAATATATTTACCACTTTACCCTTACTTTTTCCACATGTCTTAATTATAGCCATATGCTAAAGGACATTAAAGGAAATGACTTATTTTACCAATATTTATAATACAATCAATTATTTTTTTCTTAAACGATACACCGAGTCAAAGAAGACCATAATTTGAAAACAGAGGAAGTAATTGTTTCCTTTCCTTTTTTATCCATTCTAATATAATTATCTTCTTTCAAAACTTTCTTTTTCACGTAAACAATTTTACAACTTTATCATTACTTTTTCTACTTATTTTAACTATAGCCACATACACAAGGAGATTTTAAAAATCACACATTACACCAATATTTATTATATAATCAATTACTTAATTTGTTCTTATTTTTTCTTAAATAATATGTCAAATCAAAGAAAAGAATAATTTAAAACGAAAGGATTATTATTTTATTTTATTTTTTTGATTTCATAAATATAACTAAACCCCCCAAAGACCCTCCAATGGGATTCAACCGTAAGACCAACAACAAGGAGAGTGAATACTCTAACTTAGGTCTGTCAATGGATCGGATATGTATCGGATATAGGTAAATCTGAATCCGATCTGAAACCCTATATCACCGATCCGATCCGATAATCAGACGGATCAAGTGTATGTCAATCCATATCCGAATTCGTTACCCATACACATTAACATATCCGATCCGATCCGAAATATAAATATATGAATAAAAAACAATTAAAATATGAAAGGGAGGAAGATCAAAAGACAACATGCATATATAATTGTGTATATTATGTATATGTATAATAAGAAATATGTTATTTTGGGATCGAATTGGATCATTAACGGATCGAATATAACTAAATTCATATCTGATTCGTTAACAAATAAATTATCGGATTCGGATTCGGGTTATTGGACCACCATACAAATTCATATCTGAAATTTCAGATCAGATTCAGATCAAAATCTGATCCATTGACAGACCTACTATAACCGAGAGAGTAAACACAGAATCTCGAATATAATATTTTAAATCCATATGATCCTCTGTTCAAACAAAATACTCTTATTAATCAACAAATGCGCATTTGAGATTGGTCAAAGAGCCCAACCAATAGAATTTGGTAAAATTTTGATCCCAATGAGTCAACGACTTGACTTGGCGCCGAATCAGTTTTGTAAGAAACGAAAATAGTACAATGTCCAAATCCCATGTAAAATCTTACGTCTTTCCCGCGAAAAAGGCCCATTTCTCCATATCAATACCCCTCCAAATTTGAATTCTCTTCTCTTTGCCTCCCCCTCAATCAAATGTTTCAAACTCAAAACAGGAATGGAATTCTCCTCTTCTCAATTTCAAAATAGAATCTGCACTCACAAAATTTGAAAGAAAAAACTTGAAAAATTGGATTACAATATCCCTCCAAAATTCCACAATAAATCTCCCCATTCCCTCTAAACCCAATCTCCCTCTGACCATCTCTTAGCAAAACTGATCATCTCTTAGCAAAACTGATCGATCGAGATGGAGAAGAACTCTCTTTGCAAACATGATAACAAAGAGAGTATCGAGACGGAGGCGAACCCTCTTTGCAAACACGATAACAAAGAGAATATCCCACCCATCGCCGCCAAGCGAAACGACGACACAGCTCATCCTAATTCCCTTGTTACTAAATCTTCGTCCACCAAAAATGTTACGAAAAGGTTTAGTCGTCGACGTATGCCCCTTAGAGACATTACCCATCTCTTCAATTCTCCAAATCAATCAGTTTCACCTTCATCGGCCATTTTACCAGCCATTTTGCCAAACTTGCGGAAGAGAAAGGCGGTCGATGACCTCATCAGTGCAATGCAAATGCCGCAAGCCAACATTTTCAAGTCAATGAGGAAGGATTTCAGATAGTTTTAGTAATCGCAGCATTATGGATGCTTTGTATACTCTGTTTAGAGTCTTAGATCTTGATAGAACACCCCTTTGCATATCACGGCCGAAAGTTTTTATTATTATAGTTATTACAGCATCAAATTTTACCCAATTCGTCTTTTTTTCTTTTACCCCTTTTATATATACTAGTATATATGTCCATGTAATAAGTACAATGTCGATAAAAGATCAATTTAATAAATGGTTCGAGATAAACAAAACTCATAACGAGCAGAGTAATTTAGTTCTATGTAATTATAGATAGGTAATTCAAACATAACTTATAACCTGAATAGTTCATTTGTAACTCACATACTTACTAATCAATTTGGACCGTTAATTGTGTTTAGTATAATTCAATCAGAACTATCAATTAGACCATGAGCACTTTTATAATATAGACTAGTTTTTGTTCATGTATCTATGACACGGCGTTAGTATGACTTGATTGAAATATGGAGAAGGTAATATGCGAATATTCCAATATATGTTTATGATTTTATTGGTGTCGGGTCAATGTAAACTACACAAGAAAGAGAACAAAGCCCAAAAGTTAAAGAAAAATACATTTTATTTATTGCTACGTTTATGACATTGTGTATAAGACTTAAAAGATAAATTTAATGTAAATCAATCAAAATCAAGTATTACGATTGAGACACTTCACGAAACAGTTCATTGGATATCGTATCGAAAAAAACAAAAATATTGAAATAATAATCGAGTATAATTCATTAATTTCAAAGGAAAAGCAATTATGAAATATTAAAACTTTTAGCAAAAGAAATGAGATTGTAGTAATAATATTTTATTGTTTTCAATAACAACTTAATCTTCTTCTTGAGGCTCTTGCTTCATAACAATAAATGGTTTGGAAACGCGACTTCCAATAAAATTTTCTATTATTGCACTGCGTGTGAGAGAGAAAAAGATATCAACATATTTACTTAACTTTATATAATTTATGCATAAGAGTCGATTAATTAAAAAATACCAAAAAGAATAGTCATACACACACAAGGTTCTTTTCCTTTTTTGTTGAGCAGTTGTTCCATATTGTGAAAGTTGTTGCTGCGTAGATGATTAAGAAGAATTTTAAAAAGATTAAGGGAAGGATAATTTAGTAAACGGTCATAGTTTTGTGGATCAAATATTTGGTTTAACCTTAAATCGTGTAAACAGACGAATTGAACTCGGGGAGTGATAATGACCATAAGATCTCAATAAGGAATCAATCTCAGCCCTTAAATAGTTTTAGTCAATTGCACATGTGCGACTATGAGTTATATTGTATTATAGATATTTATTATTTTAACTATGAATACAAATATACAATATTAACATTACTACTCCAATAACTGTTTTTAGAATCTCATTATAAGAAGTAAATTTGTAATTAAAGTTTTAATAATTGACACAATTTTTTTTAAAAAATTATCTTCTGAAAAAAGAAGGGAGTATATGTTTTGCATGAGACTATACCCGTAAAGCGGCTTTGTATGGACTCCCTACGTTATTGTTGAATCTTGCATGAAATTAAATTTGCTTAAAATCATTCCACTTGATTGTCAGCCAAAGAACTTAAAATTATTTTGGTCAGCTTGTAATTGTTTGTCAGTCACTTGTTCTACTGACCATAACGATTTTAGTGTCAGTTTACTTTCCTTATTTGATTGAACTAATACTTGTACTGACACTTTCTTACTTTGTGTTTTTGGTAGATATTACGCTAGATATTCTTTCGGGATCTTTTGAGATCTTGTATGCGCCAAACACATTTTCAAATTCAAAATGTGTTCCTAACAAGTTACTCTTGAAGTTCATCTATAAATACCAACTGGAAGCATTTTTGAAGACAAAGAAGTCGAAGCCTCATACTTTCAAGAAATTCTTCGTGATTTAGTCTTCTTAAAAATCATAGCTTGATAATCCTTCTTGTATAATTATTTCTAGTTATTGTTTAGGCAAACACCGAGTGATCCCTTTTCATATCTTTTAAAATCGGTCGGTTTGTCTCACGAGTTTGATTGTTTCTCAATCATTCTCCACAAACACGGTCTTTTGTTGTACACCGATCCATTAGAGATCAAATAGATTTTTAATAAAATTAGTGCACTTCAAAAATCCAAGTCGACCAACTTGGTAGTGGGCGTAGCGGTTTATCGTGAACCACTTCAACCGATTTGTCGATCATTACTCATACTCTTACAAAGCGACTTAACACTTAAGAGAGTTTTTCAACTAATTAAGTGTGTCGCGATTAATAACAATTGTTTGCTTAGTTGTCGAGATAAATTGTTTTTCAATTTCTTCTCGTATCTGATGATCTATTTTAAAAAGCCAATCTCTTTTGAAAACTGTTGTCTCAGCTAGCTGACCAACTTTCATCAGCTTAAGACATTTTTAAAGTATCGACGGTGACCAATTTCGGTGACAAAACCATTTTCATACGCCAACTTTACAAGTTTTACAAATCAACCCTCAAAGTTTTAAAGGCTATTCACCCCCTCAGCCTTAATTGTTGCCAAGCGGACTTACAATTGGTATCGAGCACGCTTTTTGAAAAACTATTTTCCAAGCCTAACAGCTTGAAAGCTCGATCATGGCAACTCTTAAAGCTTTTCAATCAAACAATGTTACTCAAGTACCCATTTTTGATGAAGATCACTTTGATATTTGGAAGGAAAAGATTACAAGATATATGAACAATATAGATAAACGATTGATGGAATGTGTGAGAGGTGGTCGTCCTATGAAGCCTATGAAAATTAATACTAAAGTTGGTAAATCTTCTACTGCAGATGATGATACCATAAACCCTCTTGCTCCTGTGAAGAAGAATATGTCCTCAAACCTCAATCGAATGGATGAGGAAGATAAAATTACGATGGAATGGATGCCGGCTGTACACATTCTATCAAGTGATGTACTGATGAAAACTACAAACAAATCTATGATTGTGTGACTGCCAAAGAAATTTGGGATGCTCTTGTTGAATATGTGGAAGGAGACCAAAACACCAAGGACAACGAGACTCTATGACTGCATACAAGAGTTTGATGCTTTCAAGAAGGATCCAAAAGAATCATTAAAGAATGCCTACAATAGATTCCTCGAGGTGAGTAATATATGTTCCTCTCTTGGTAAAGTCTATAGTATGAAAGATTTGAATATGCGTTTTCTTAGTAGCTTGGGAAGTAAATGGCATGTTAAGGTCACTGCCATAAAGGAAGCAAGAGATTTGAACAAAACTCATATACGTAGTCTTGTTGCAAGTTTAAAAATCTATGAAAAGAAAGTTCTCAAAACTCAAGAAATTGAGAAAAATTTAAAGGTATATCTCTTCAAGTGAAGAAGAGACATCCAAAACTTCTACATCTCGTCGGATGATAACTTTGATGAAGATGAATTTCTTTGCTTTTGCTAGACAATTTAGAAAGTATAAATCTTTTAAAAAGAACTTTCAAAAACCTTGACAAACTTTCAAAGTCTTCATCAAATCCTCAAAACTTTCCTCAAGCTTCCAAAAACCTTCTACTTCAAACTTTCAAAAGCCTTACTTCAAAACTAATGAAGACAAGGTTGAGAAAGAAAAAGCTGTTGTGCTTTAGCTGTAGAAAGCCCGGTCATTTTGCTTCAAATTGTCCTTTTACAAAAAAATGAATATTATAAAAGAGCTCATAAATTTTGAAAAACAAAAGGGTTTGGTTCTTTGAAGATCAAAATCTTGCAACATGGATTGAACGATTAGAAGATGAATCTGTTTTGAGCAAGAAGCAAATCGTGTCTTGTTGCGTAATCAGCAATATATGATTCGAAAAATGAGTTTCCTAGTCCAAAATATTCAAAATTAGAAATGAGTACATAAAGCTCACCTATTACAAACTCCAAGCGACCAATGTCATGTCAAACATCGGTTGTGGTTAAGAAAAATAGGAAATGGATTTTATGGACAAGGAATCATAAGTAAACTTCTCAAGGCTGGCTGACACCAAACTAAGCAATGTGTCAAAAAGCGGGAGGAGAAGGTCAACTCTAGTGTTGATGATTTGCTAGAACAAATGCAAGAAATGTATTCCAAGTATAAAACACTTAAAAGAATCCATGTTTCTTTTTTAGAAGATTTTAAGAGAATTTGTGGCGACCAGGCCGGGAGATGAATGGCCGGGCGGCGCCAAACAAGACAATACAAGAAGGGAAGAACATGCAAGGACACAAAATATTTTATTTAAAAGCCGGCGTGGCGCAACATTTGATCGCAGAAAGGCTCGACACAAGAGGTGGGAAATTTTCAAAATCATTTCACACGATAAGCGATTAAAGCAATAATTCAAGTCTTGGCGACACTACTGGTAGGAAGCTTCGATTAATACGACAAGGAAATAATTAAGAGCTAATAGGATGCTCGGCGGAAGACTATACGGTGACAACACCACACGATATACAA
>JABEVN020001758.1:10000-23733 GCA_013146195.2 Codonopsis lanceolata | reverse complement strand
CCATTAATGGGGACGGATCATCAAGAAATTGACGCTCGCAAAGGGTGAAAATTCTAACCTAGACAAGTGGTCGGCCACAACATTCTCTTCCTTTTTATCCTTGATAGTTATGTCAAATTCTTGTAACAATAACATCCATCTAATTAATCTTGGTTTAGCATCCTTCTTACTTAAGAGATATTTTAATGAATGATCGAAAAGATTATCACCTTTGATCCTAGCAAATATGATCTAAATTTTTCTAAAGCATATACTATCGCTAAAAATTCCTTTTCAAGAGTGGTATAATTCAATTGAGCATCATTTAGAGTTCTACTAGCATAATGGATCACATGAGGCTTTCTATCTACCCTTTGTCCTAACACGGCTCCAATTGCAAAATCGATGCATCACACATGATTTCAAAAGGAAGTGACCAATCGTGGCCTGGATAAAATTGGGGCGTAGTTAACTTTTCTTTTAATAAATTAAAAGCTTCTAAACATTCTTTATCAAAATAAACTTTGTATCTTTGCTAGCAAATTACATAGAGGTTTACAGATTTTGGAAAAATCTTTTATAAATCTTCGATAAAAACCAAGATGACCAAGAAAACTTCGAACTCCTTTAACCGAAGTGGGAGGGGTAGTTGTGAAATAACTTCAATTTTAGCTTTGTCAACTTCAATTCTTTATTTGAAACAACATGCCCTAAGACAATTCCATGTTTTACCATGAAGTGACTTTTCTCCCAACTTAAAGTTAAATTAGTTTCGCAAAGATCTTTTCGTGACGATGTAAGGTTTTCTACAAAGTGATCAAAAGAATTTCCGAAACCGAAAAATCATCCATGAAAACTTCTACGCATCTTTCAACTAAATCTGAAAATATAGAAATCATGCATCTTTGAAAAGTAGTCGGTGCATTACACAACCCAAAAGGCATTCTCCTAAAAGCAAAAGTACCAAAGGGACATAAAGGTTGTTTTCTTGGTCTTCAGTGCAACAGGATCCGATTATATCCGTAAAAACCATCAAGAAAACAATAATATTCATGACTGCTAATCTTTCAAGAATTTGGTCAATAAATGGCAAAGGAAAGTGGTCTTTCCTAGTTGCCGCATTTAATTTACGCAAATCGATACACATTCTATAACCAGCTATAGTCCTTGTAGGACTAATTCATCTTTATCATTTTTAACAACAAGTAATTCCTCGACTTTAGAACTACTTGAACAGACTAACCCATTTACTATCCGATATAGGGTAAATTATACCCGCATCTAAGAGCTTAAGAACTTCTTTCCTAACGCCTTCTTCCATGTGTGGGTTAAGTCTTCTTTGTCTTTCTCTAGAAGGTTTACTACCTTCTTCTAAATGTATTTTATGCATACACATAGAGGACTAATTCCTTTTAGGTCGCCTAAGGACCATCCTAAAGCTTCTCTATGTGTCCATAAAACTTTTAACAAACTTGCTTCTTGTTTTTCTCGTTAAGTCGGCTGCTATAATAACAGTAAAGTGTTACCTTCCCTAAAATGCATATTTTAAGTGGGATGGTAATGGTTAATTTTTCGACTTTGGGAGAATTAATGGAAGGCATAAATCGAATTTTCTACTTTAATTGTTTCTTTTATTTTAGCCTCATTATTCTCTTCTTGCTTTTCTTCCTTAATATCTTCTATCTCAATTTCTTCAAAGAGAGATTTTAGAATCTCTACTTCATCTTCTTTGATTTCACTAACTTTCTTCTACTACTTTTCTCGACTCATCGTAATTATTTTCTCGATTCTACTTTTATTTTTCATCTTTCTTTTACTAGCTTCTAGCTTTTCTTTCTCTAATCTTTCTTCTTCTTCTATTTCTCTTTCAATTTCCTCAATGTCAATTTTTATGGGAGGAATAGGGCTATCATCATAGACAATAAATCTATCTCTCATAATCTTCCTCTTCTTCAAAAGTTTCGTTGATAATTTCTCAATCTCATCTATTGAAAAACGTGCACTCATGTCACTAGGTCTATTCATAGCATCAAACACGTAAATTTCAACTGCTTTCACCTAGGACCGACATTGTGAGTTTACCATTTTTCACATTAATCATTGTATTTAGCTTGCCATAAATGGTCTCGCCTAACAATATTGGGACTTCATTATTAGTGCATATCTTCCTTTCCATCTCTAGAACCACAAAGTCTCACTGGTATGATTAATTTATCAACCTCGAACTAGGATATCTTCCACTATACCCAAAGGATATTTAACTCGAGCGATCACTAATTGTAATTGCATATTAGTGGGTTTTAGTTCTCCTAAACCTAATTGTTTATAGACCGAAAGGCATCAAGTAATACTTGCTCCTAAATCTAGCATTGCTTTCATCTTTTAGAGCTTCCCAAGGAGACTTGGATATTAAAGCTACCCGGTCTTTCAACTTAGGTGGTAATTCGGTTGTAAAACGAATCGACGCTTTAAAACAACAATCTTTTCATTGTTTTCAAACTTTGTTTCTTAGAGTGAAGATCTTTGAAAAACTTTGCATAAGTGGAATATTTTTAATAACATTAAGCAAAGGTAAATTAACATTTACTTTGGATAACATATTATAAATTTCCGTGAATTGTTTGTCCATTCGGTTTTTCATAAGTCTTCTTGAACGGAATTGAGGAACATATGGTGGTGGAGCCACATAAGGTTCCTCTTCTTCTTGATCTAACTCTTTATCTACTTCTTGTATTATTTTATTTTGAATTTTTCTTTTTTTTTTCTTGTTCCTTATTTGGAACCTCTAACTCTACTTCTACTTCTTTTTCTTTTTCTACCTCTTGATTACTTAAATCATTAATCACTTTATCACTATCACTATCTTTTCAATTTCTTTTTCTATTACTTTTTCGAATTTTCTATCAGCATGCATATTAGAAGAAGGATCAGATCACTTACCTCTTCACCTATCACCTTACCACTTCAAGCAGACGGTGATTGACTTAGCTTGCTCGGCTTGACTAGGAACTTCCTTCTTCTCTTTTATTTGCTTCTAATTTCAATATGTTTCTTCAGATTTTCAATTTCTTCAAGCATGTACTTCATCAAAATGCTTGACCTTTACTAGCTACTTCTTGCTTGGGAACTTCTTCAATTCTCAATGATTTTGATTTGGCAAGCGTGGAGGTTGTGGTGGTTGAGGTTGGAATTGTTGAGGTTGCAAAGGCTTATTTCCTCCCCAAGAAAAGTTAGGATGATTCCTCCAACCAGATTATATGTATTTGAATAGGATCATTCCTTGGCCTTTGAGGATACATATTCATAGCATTAGCCTGTTCGTAATACATAGCACTTGACGGACAAAAATTAGTAGCATGAGAATATAATCCACATAGAGCACATGCTTCTTGAATTTGCCAATTTTCAAATTGAGCTTGTGTATTTGAATTATCTTGCAATTGATATAGGCTCCTATTTTTACCTCTAGCACTTTTCTCGTTGGGAATTAATACTTAGCATCTCAAATAATTCTTCTAGTGCTTCTTGTGTCATTCTATTAATAGAACCACCACTGCACTATCAACCATAGTTTGTAAACCGGCGAAAGACCATGATAAAATTGAAGCACTAACACATGTTGAGCCAAATTATGATGAGGACACATAATAAGTATTTTTAAATCTATCCCATGACTCATGGAATGTTTCACCTCGGTTCATTTTGGAATGACATGATTTGTTTTCTATACTGTAAGAGATGCATGTTTGTAAAATTTTCTCATAAACAAATCATATAATTGTGCCCAAGTAAAAACACTATTTGGTGTTAGGTTCATAAACCATCTCTTTGCCAATTCTTTTAATGCACTGGGAAAGTATTTCATTTTAATTTGATCTTGATTAACCCTCCTAAAGGAAAAGTACTCATCATGTATTCATATTCTCTTAAGAAACCGACAGGGATCTTCATGGGGCATCCCATGAAAAGATGGTATGGCATTAAAATAATGTCCTTTTAACTCAAAATTCCTAACAAAGATCGGCAAGACTAGACATGATGTCACCACATTTAATGAAGGTCTACTAAAGTCATTAATAGTTCTTTGATTTACTACTACTTCCATATTTCTTCTTGTGCTCTTCTTGTCTTTGATTCCTATTGACTGGGTCAACTAGGTTTTCGTGATTACGATTATTGTTATTATCTTCCATTGTAGGATCAACCAGAGAGGATCTCTCGATTCATTGGTCTTGATTATCGGCTCGAAAGCTAGATTTTCAAAATATCTTTGGTATCTTTTAACAATATTTATCTCTTGATCTAAGTCTACCAATTCAGGATTTAAAGATCTACGACCTTGCATGCAAATAAATTAAAGCAATTTAAAAACAACTAACTATTTAAGGTAAAATAAAATAAAATCTTTTTGTATTTTTATTTTTATGAAAACGAAAATTAAACTAAAAACTAAATTAAATTAAAAACTACGCTACCTACAAACTAACTACGTGAACTACCTTGTCCCCGGCAACGGCGCCAAAAACTTGATCGATGTTTTATTTTATCTATTTCCTTGCAAGTGTACAAGACTATTATAGAATAGACTCGGAAGCAAGGGTCGAACCCACAGAGACAAGTGATCACGAACATGCGATTATAGATAGCAAATTATTAACCTAAGGGGGTTTTTATGTTTAATTCTACTCTAAATTACTAGTTATAGATGTTTAACTAATTAGACAAGAATACAGATATGAAGATCTTATGGTGAGTGGAAATCTAGGATTACGGGTTTCACTTATATCTCCTTTATGTTCAATTCATAATAATGTCATTCAATGTCTTGGGTTCGTTCACTAAAAATAGATATAGTCGTTGAACAATTGGTTCAGCCTCCATCCCCGCAAAATTCACCCATTCCATATCCTAAGCACAGAACTGTAATCTAGTGTCACCTAGATTTATGATCTATCTGTCACCTAGATCATGTAAGAACCCGGTCCTAACTTATCACTCTCGTGCTTCGATAGGTCCAATTTATTGTGTTGGTGAGCCGATGTATGCGACATATGCACTTGGTCATGCAGCTTATCCGCACCTCTAAGCCTTTATTATTTGCGATTACATTCATTTGTTCAAAGCAAAATAATATAGGGGTTGATAAACAACACAATCAACAAGCATTGAATAGACATATATATATGAATCAAAACATAAATTCGATACAAGTTACCTCCCACCTCCTAGATTAGGGATGATTTAGTTCATCATAGGCGATGAACAGGACATGGAGATGATGGAAGACATGATTTGATCTTCAATACTTGAAATTACAAAACCTAACTATGTTATACAATCTAAAACTACCTAAAATCTATGTAAAGAGAGCTTCTAGCCGTCCTCCTTATGCTTAGGCTCGGCATCTGACTTCTATATATACTGGGAGTTGTGATTGGATCGAATGACCGTGTGAAAATCCGAAAAGGTCGCATTCTCGCCTACCTTTGCGGTGCCTTGGATACCTTGCGTCCGCAAGGTCTCCAGATGTGGGTGACTTTTGATTCTTTGATAGCCGACTTGGGGGCCTATACTGCCTACCTTGCGGTCGCAAGGTGCGAGGCACCTGCGTCCGCAAGGTGTCCGTTTGACAAAGATATTCATTTTTCTTCAATTTTTCTTTCTTTGTAATTTGCACTTAAAACCCTGGAGTTTCGCGTATTTTCACAATAATCCTGAAACTTACAAAACTCGCCGAAAACATATATTAGTACTCAAAAGACTCGTGAAATAGCATAATTTAAGTCACAGAAGCATATAAAATCGACGTATAAAATACATCGATCACCATTCTACAAGGTGCTTTAGATATTGGGGCTGTCCCAGGTGCTAAATCAATTAAGAATTCCACATCCCTTTCTGGTGGAAGTCCCAGTAATTCTTTAGGAAACACCTCCGTAAACTCCCTAACCATAGGAAGTGACTCTAGACTAACCCCTTCCCTATGTGTATCAGTAATATGCGCCAAATAACCTTGGCAACCCTTCCTTAGCAGTCTACGAGCTTGCATTGACGAGATACAACCTGTCAGGGCCGTCGGCTTAGAACCCTTAAATCGAAGCTTTGTTTCTCTTGGAATAAAAAATATTACCTCCTGCCCAAAACAGTCCACCTTAGCATGGAAGGCGGCTAACCAGTCCATTCCCAAAATTATATAAAAATCTTGAATATCTAAGGAAATCAAATCTATAGGCATTTCCCTACCCTTCAAATTCAACGAACATGACCTATATACTGAAGTCACTGGAATAGACACCTTCGTTGGTGTATCTATGACTAACTCAATATCTAAGTTTTGTGTTGGCAGTTTCATGCGTTGTGCAATGGATGTAGATATTACAGAATGTGTTGCACCCGGATCAATCAATGGATACAAACTACGAGAAGAGAGTTGGACGGTACCTGCAACCACGTCATTAGTAGCGCGAGCATCTCTTGCGGTCATTGCATACACTCTACCCTTCTCCTTTGGTTTAGGTTTATCCCCGCCAGCAGTGTTCTGAACAACCTGATTCCTCAGTGGCTCAGGGCAATCTCTGACTTTGTGTCCCATCTTGCTGCAGTTAAAACAATCTCCTATTTCCTTGTGGAAAGCCAATGTCGGATGTTTTCCCCCACAGGTCTTACAATTCTCAATATGTCCCCGATTCACATTCCATTTGTCCTGTTTCTAATCTTGTCCTTGATTCAGATTCCGACTCCACTATTTGACCCATTGGATCTATTATCATCTGTGGTTCTCCTCTTATTTCCACTGTAACTACCTCCTCGATAACCCGACTGATCCCGAGAACTACTTCCAAGACTCTCAAAAACTCTCTTTTTCTCCTCTCTCTTCTTCTGATAGTTTGCTGATACCCGTTAAAGTATTCTAGCCTGGTCGACAACTTCAGCATAAGTGTTCAACTGTAAGGCTACTAATCGATGACTAATTCTCCTATTGAGGCCTCTTTCAAACATCCTGACCTTCTGTTTCTCATTCTCAATGAGACCAGGAGCGTATTTTGATAGCTCCGTGAATTTGACAACATACTCATCCACCGCCATCTTTCCTTGTTCTAGATTTATGAATTCAACCAGCTTACCATCCTGCACACTTTCAGGAAAATATTTCTTGTAAAATACCTCGAGGAATGTCTCTCATGCGTATTCTCCTGCACCAATTGCTTCAACAATTCTCATCTCGGACTACCACCACTGATCAGTCTCTCCTTCGAACATGAAAGTGGCGAGGTTGACCTTTTGTTCACTCGTGAGGGTCATCGTTCTAAAAATCTTCTCCATACTTTCAACCCATACTTATAGTTTAATGGCGCCTGGCGCACCTGAGAAGGTCTTAGGGCTTCTCTTCTGAAATATGTCAAGGGGGTCTTTTGCTACTAGTCGAGATTGAGGAACTGCAGGCAGAGGTTGTGGTGCAGTAGGCTAAGGTTGCGGTGCAGCCGGCTGAGGTTGCGGTATAGCAGGTTGAGGCTACGGTTGAACAATTTGACCAATCCTCTCTACAACTTGCGTCAAATTCTATAAAAAGTTCACCATAAGTATAAGGTCTACTAAAGGGGGATTTGCTGCGTTAGGCTGAGGCACTTCAGGGATAGAGTTTTCGGTACTCATGTTGAGTTGGGTTCGAGATTGTTCCCCCACGCCCTTGGAAATAGAGTCCTCTACTACTCTTCCTCCCCTGTTTCCTTGGCCGTGACCACGACCTCCATTAACAGTACGTCCTCCTCTATGTGCCATTTAATACTGATACAAAAACGAGGAAGTGTCAAATGATGCCTAATTTTTTTTATACTAATATGATTGCTAACTGGAATGACGTAAATGGAAACAATCTACGTACTTGTTACGCAATATCAGATTTCTTTCCCAAAGCTGGTCTCATAATCTTATGCTCTCGGAACATATATCAAATACAAAAATATAGTTGAAAGTGAACATCAATGAATGCAAAAAAAAAAAAAAAATCTCCCAAAATTTATTAAACATAAAAAATTTAACCCACATCTCAAAATTTGGATACACTTAGTGTATCCCATGTCTTATGACTAAAGGAAAAACCATCTAAACAAACCTAACGACTATGATGGCCATAATCGAAATTAAATACTAATGCATGAGTGTTGTCCTATCTAGTTTCCTGACTCGGATGCATCTTCCTCTTCGATCAGATCAGAATTATCATTATTTTGACCGACATTAGTGCTAGCCTGCACATCCACCTGAGCCACAGAGTTGGCATCAACTTCTATGTCGACGCCTTTTTCATCTTCAGCGCCTTCCTTGGAGCCTGGATTCTCTTCTATGTTTGGACCATTATCAATGGCCATTTGGAGTGCAACCCACGCTTCCTCAATACTCAACTGCGTCTCACAAAGTCTAACGTGCATCTCCCAATTGTGCGCCTTAGCCTCCGTGATTTCATCATGAGGCTTGTGCAGAGTATACTGGACATCTTTTAACACATGCGTTTGCCCTCACAGTTGTGCCTCTAATTCTCTTTTCTCTTCTTTCAACATTTCTATGATCCCCTCTGCTTTAAGTAGCTTATGGTGTGTCCTAACCAGCATTCACTCGATAACTTCTTGAGGCAAAACAACAGACTTCCGAGCTGTTGTTTTATGCACCATTCCTACAAGTGAACAAAAGTACATCAGTTTTTAACGAAATAATCATTTCCTTAATCATTTGTTGGATCATAACTTAGCTATTATCAAAACTTATTGCTACTGAGTAGCCAATGGTATACAAAATTATAATCCTATTCTCTCGTCATCTCAAACGTCCACCATTCTAATGCTAATACTAATCGGATCTGAAGTCTAAGCTCTGATACCAATCTGTAACGCTCTAAACTCGGGTCCGACCTTTTGAAATGCCATCCAACTAGAATTATAAAAGTCTCCAATTTAAAATACAATCATCCAAAATAAATTGCAAAATAAAAGTCTACTAATTGGACTATGTCTCTACAAAAAATTCAAATTATAAAAGTACGTCATGAAATCTTGATTCCTTCGCTTGTATCCTCTACCTCAAGCTTGGTCCTTAATTCCAACCTAGAAGAGAGAGTGATGTAAAGGGTGAGCGAACAAAGCTCAATAAGATCATACGTCACCCCTCCGGTTTCTAAGGAGGGGTGACTCAATGAATAATCAAGATGTATGTAAAATAGAGTAAGCACATTTAAGAAAATAACATATCAAAACGCTGGTCAACTTTCAAGTCAAGAGGTGCATATCGAAGATGTAAGACCCCGAACCTTCGTGTATTTGACTTTCTCGTTTTGCTTGCATTAAGTTGGTTATGATCATAGTAGAGTGGTTGCCTTCCATGCGTTGCATGCTTTGTTGTTAATGCGTTGAGTGTTCGTCTTAGCATGTTAGCACTTAACTAGGTCTCATTGGAGTCTTAGTACCTTGCATATGAGATTTATAATGTTCATCTTGATCATAGTATGCTTGGTTGAAAGTTTGGAAGCTTAGTTGCATCGTTTGAGTCTTAGGGTTTCTCATGTTTGCCTTCGTTGCTTGTATTGTTTGTGCTTTCAACTTGCGGGAAGTTGATTTAAGTTCTAGAACAAGTGTACTATTATTTCTCATGCTTGCACAATCAATGTTCATAGATTTGTTGCATTTGGAAATAAGATGACCAACATATTACTTCACAGATTCAGTCCTGTTTTTAGGCGAACTTCGGGAAAATTCTGGTACCAATATACTAAAGAGAATTTTCTAAAACTTTATTATGTTTTACCTTCATATGTTAGGTTACTCCCTGTAAAATTTGGTAATTTTTCAAGGTGTCTAAGTACCTCATTTAGGTCTTGACTTACGGTTGTGCCAGAATTCTATTTTCAGGAAATCAGCTTCTGTACTTGATTTTGTTGTAACTTTATTTTGATTAATATAAGTCCAAATTGAGTAATTTAAAATTCTAAAATATATTTTAATGAGTCTACTTTCAGAAAACTCAAAAATCACCTCATTTGGAGTTGTGATCTATTTATGGTCGATTTTACAAGATCGACTGTCCAGTAACAATAATCTGAAAATTGGTCCCTGAATTCACACTTGTGGAATTTTTGGTTGGTTTTGGTTGATGACCACCATGCCCTTGGCCCTTGGACGTCTTTAGTGAGTCAAGCCTCCCTTGTTGACCTTAGAACAAGCCTCTTGAGCCCTTGGATGAACCCTTATCAATGGCCATCATTCCTTAGCCAATAAGAAGCAAGATAAACCCTCTTCACATGGATTAAGGTCTTGTTGGTAAGTATATAAGCATTTTTCAGCCTATTCAGCCATGGGAGATCACCAAAGCTTCAGAGATTCAGAGCTTGAACCTCCATTTTCGTCCATAGCAAGAACACCAACTTGAGGGACCATTTGCCGGAGTTCCGGCAATCCGATTAGCGATCCGAGACCGCCAAATCGAAGGCCTTGCTCTCCTCTACAACAATCCTTGGTTTAATCCTCCTTTCCTCCATTAATCTTAGGCTTAAGGTACGTTGACAATTCCCTGGGATTTTCATGTTCAATAAAATGACATGACCCCTTCATTATAGTTGCTCTATTGATGATTATGAACATCTTTTGTGAAGACAAATCCTCCAATTCAACCTAAGAAATATGAGTAGGATTTTATGAATTCTTATTGAAGTTGTGATTTTGACTTTATGCAAAGCATGAATGTTGTTTATAATGAGCTTAGGAACAACTCTTGTGAAAGATTATGTTTCAATTCAAGGTTTAACAAAATCTCCGATTCTAGGGTTTGAAACTCGGGATTGTGTTTAAGGCTAGTTTAAGATCATGAACGGCCTAGTTATTGAGTTCTAAATGAAAGGAGAACTTAGGGAAGGGCAATGTGATGCATATAATATCAATGCTCTATTTGGTTGAATTTTAGTAAAACTCACTGGAGTTGAGATTAGGGAGTTATTGAACAATACCGACTCCACATTCAATCCCTACGACGTTTGTAGTGCGTTAGACTAATATATTAGCTTACGTGACTTTGGGATGGATTGAAGGGCATGTTTGATATGAGTGATTATAAGACTCAATCGAGTTCTTATGTGGTTTATGTGATTGTGTGAAGCAAATGCACAATTGAGAGCATGTTGTAGAATGATGTATCTACTTGACAGGTCGAATTCGCTCTTGTCGAATTCCTACTTGATTCTTTAATGAGTAAAAACACCTACTTGTTGAATAATGAATTTGAGGACTATTCTATGAGAAGATTTGGATTGGGGCTTTCTTAGTACTCTATACATGGAGTCTACTTGTATAAGTCGCTAGGATGACCATGTTGTTATCTAAGACTCACCGGTATGGTTTGACCTTACGAGTTATTACCGCTCTAGTGTTGCTTAAGTCTTTGACTACCATCGACTTTTGTGTTATTGAATGAGTTACTACTCTAGGAAGAGTTTAGTAAATGGCTTCATGATCCGAGACTAACGGAGTAGTCTTGGATAGTACTTAATGGACTGATGGTTAAGTTGTGACTCTGTTGAATTTCATAGGTGAGTATGGAATACTGTGTATATTTTATATTATGACTAAATGCATGATTTCCTACCTTGTCAAGAATTGATTCTTCTATGTGTTTCTATGATATGACTTATGAACATATTGAATGTATTTGTCTTCGTGTCTGATCTGTTCTACATAAATGAATTGTGGTGAACTTGGATTCTACTATTAAGTGGAATTATGAATCAAAATTGAACTAAGCTTGATTTCACAATAATCAACTTGGGCTTCCCTTATATAATTGACTTGGGACTTGAACTAAGATTCCTAAATGGAATGAGAACCTTGCTATGCCTCAAGGAGAACATAGAAAAGAGTCTTGGGACACATATAGTGTTCAAACTCTATTTGGTTGGAATTGTACTAAAGACTCAACGGAGTCGAGTTAAGGAACAATTGAACCTTACGAGGATCGTGGTGAGATCCTATGACAATTATATTCCAGTTGACTAGATTACTAGCTTTTGGGACTTGAATTGAATAGAGTGAACAAACTTGGCACTTATGATTTAGAGATTCAAATGAGTTCCTATTGTGGTTTTGTGATTTATGTAACAATGTGCATAATCGTATGAGTTTAGTAGGTCATTATATCTACTTGAGAATTAGCAAGTAAACATCTACTTGTGCATTGCATATAAGTCTAGCTGGCATTACATAAGTTTTCATGATGATGGTGGGACGATGCATTGCCTTCACGAATTATGGGATTCGTGATTGTAATGTATCGCCGTACCGGATTCGGGTTTCACACACACCTCCACCTTAGCTAGCTGGGGAAGTAGCCCCCTTTGTTGTAACCAATTGAGCACATTGGCTAGTGCTATTTTCTGAGTAGAGAACTCGGACCGAGAGAAGAGCTCGGTACTTTGATACTGAACACGGGTATCAGCGGCACGATATGATTAACGGTTGTGATTGCAGGAGCAATACGACGAAAGTGAATTGGTATCTTCTCTATCCTTTATGTGGCTTACTATGGGCACTTATGTGATAACAAAGTGTTAGTTGAACATGAGATCTTATATACCATGTTTGTATTGGCTGAAGATAAATGAGAGATTAGATATGTATATATAGAGATATGCATACTTGTATTTGAGATATATATGAAAGACTTGATGTGTATATATATATATAGATATGCACACTTATGCATGATGATTTTATGGGAGATTTGATATGTATATTTAGAGATATACATACTGATATAGGTGTATATATATAAACATGCACCCTTTACACGTGGTAACAGTGTGAATATCTTGATTTGTATATATTATGATATGTATACTTGGATATGATGTTTTGTGGGAACTACCTTCTAATTCATTTGATTTGTGTGTGAACGGGGGATTACACCCTAGTTCATTTGGAAGGTTTAGTAAGTAAGAAGGAGTGGATATCTTGTGGAGTATCGAAACGATACGACGCCTCTTCATGGGTTTTTCTGTCATATATAAAATGACACCCTGGTTATGTTTATGTTACATAATTATATGTTGCATATATATTGTAGTAGCGCATCTTTGGGTCATTATGACTCATCTCGTACTTGTTTTTAGTTGCATCGATACATGAGGTCGAGTAGATCGTGAGTGCAGGCGCTGGTGGTCGATAGATTGAGGTTAGATCGTGTGGTTCGTGCTTGTAGCATCTGACTTTCCCGAGTAGCAGCTTGTGGAGTCTTGTTCCTTTTTAGCATTGTCATTGATTTCATGTACGTTGCTATTCTTGTGAGATCGACATTTTGTAAAGTTATTTAGACTTTACAGTCGGGTAGAATACTTGGGTATTTGTATTGGTTATTTTTGGCCGACGTGTTGTGTCGTGCCCTGTTTGTGGTTTTAGTATTTATTTCAGTTGTCTCCCGGGCACGCAGTAGCTTTGGGGGAATTTCCTTATTCTAGTTTTTATAGTTGTTGGTTGACCCCGGTATGCTTTAGCCGTCGGGTAATTGTTATATCAGGTTGGTTCTTTGTTGAAACGCCGGCCTGGAGTGCCGATGGTTTGATTAGCGTCTGCAATGTTGCGGCACGCGAGTTTTGTTTTTCCTCCTATGAGAGATAATGTCTCTCTTGGTTTCATTGTCGTTGGTTTCGAGCTTCATAGCTTGGGACTTCTTCCTTATATTGCTTCCGCTTATTCGATTTTTGAAATACCGTATTTTAGTGC
>JABEVN020001758.1:0-5000 GCA_013146195.2 Codonopsis lanceolata | reverse complement strand
ACATTTTTGGTAATATCCAAGGAAAGGCTATGGTGTGTTTTTCCACTTTGGTGGATCGCCTCGATACTAGTGTTCGTCGACAAGCCTCTTTACTCATGAAAAGAAAAACGGGGGGTGATAAAAGAGAAGGGGACGGTAGCGGGTCGTCTTTAGGGGATCTATTTCTGAGCTTAAGAAAACCCCTCCTGAGAAATCCACTCCATGAGGCGAACGAGGAGGGAGCACAAGGAGATGGGGGAGGTGGGGAAGGGGAGGGATCTGCAGAAAATGTACTGAGCATGTGTTCTTAAGTTCTTAAGGTTTTTAAAATGTATTGGGTATGTTAATTGGGGGAAGTTTGTTCACCGAGGGCATTAATGTACTTTTATCTTAAAATTGTACCTAAAAGATATGTCTAAAAAGTGGTTGGATTGATTTGAAAACATGTTTTAAAAATTGTATCGGCTTGTAATTTTTTCTATAATTAAATCAATTAACTAATTGTGTTAGCCCAACACAAAATTGATAATTCTAAAGATACACCCAAAATAATTAGATTAGCCTAAAACAAAGATAATATTAATTATTATAATTAATACTTTTTATCAAAATTATCAAGGTATTATAGTTATTAATAGGTAATATGTATTAAGACTATACGGTATCAAAATATGATGGCTTAAATACCAATTTGTCATTATAGTTTTGCCCAGCTGCTTTATGCAACTTTCTTATGTTTTGGCTAGTATCAATGTTGCTGGGTTCAATCCTTCTTGGTAATAGAAGAGCAAAATAAAGAAAAGAGAGAACGAGAGGGATATGTTAGTCTTTTTATTGATCTTCATCCAACATAATTGATGGAAATAGCTCGATGAGTTTGTTGATTCTAAAGTTTAAGTAGAGTGATTAAAATGTAAAAAAAAATATAGTAAAGTGAGCTTGTTGAATTTTTGGGGAAAGTTGAGTGATGAAATTAGCATTTAAGCCAAATATGATTTTACTATTAAATTGATTTTTTACAATTATATTGTTTAATTTTATCTAATTGTCAATTTTTTTTATTTCAATAAGCACCGATCACATATTTTCTCACAATTCGACTGACAAAAAATATTGTTATAACTTTTATTGTGCAACATAACTCTAGCCATAAACTTTATTGATTAAAAATTTTAAAAAAGAAAAAATAATTATATTGTTCAAGCGGACGGTAACCAAATATCCTTTCATATAACTTAAATTAGTAAATTTTGTAGGAAGATAATAAGTAACATTTTTGGACAAATTAATTTAAGCAAATAATCAAGGGTTAATTTAGTTCAAATATGTGTTAATTTGATGTAATAATTGGTAATGTGGTGGATAAGCAAAATTGGAGTGGAAAGAGCTCTTTTTTGTAATTGTGACATAAAAATATACTCATCTCGTTCCCAAATATTCTATCCATTTCGGGCAAAGCGTCCACTATTCCATTTTTAAATGTTTTATTTAAAGATTTCATATTAAAAAATGAAGGCATAAAAGTATATCATTTTATTACTGATAGACTACTAAAAGTGTATATTTTTTTAAAAAAAGTTTGATTTTTGAATGTAGACTTTTTATCCGAAACGGAGAGAGCAAGAGTCATGTTTTGACTTTTTAAGGTTAAATTGATCATTGTTTCTCAAATGAAAAATTGAGGCGTATATCTTTATTTTCTCAATGCACTTTTAAATCTCACTAGTAAGGTTCACGTGTGTTGCACGTGGTGTTAATGATTTTGTTAAAAGTGATTTGTTGGTTCCTTCATTTTTTTGTTGACTTTTAATTATTAGATATTTACGTGTTTTAATCTTTACAGTTTTTTAGACTTATAAATTATGTTGCTGTGTGTTTAGCATTTATGATACTTTGTTTTTCGGTCATTTATAATGTATGCTTTTAGTCATTGTATAGCAACTTATCCTACAAATTTGTCTTTTTTGTTGGTTATTTTTAAATCTTTTTTTTTTAATATCAAACATGAGTTCATTCATTTTTATCAGTTTGTAAATTGAAAACAATTCAAATTTACTATCTTAGATAAGCACATTGTTGTTGGAGACTTTGCTTATGTCGCTTATGGAATTTATGACTCTTTTTAAAAAATATTTGTTGGAGAATCAAACTCTCAACCCCAAAGTATATAGTTACACTAAAAAATACAAAATTCCACCAAAGTGTCTATGAAGTCCCACTTTGCCACACCCAACCTAAGTTTTGCGTCATTTACATATCATTTTGTAACTTTTTTTTCTAGTTTACTTGATCAGATTCAGCTCCAATGAAAGGATAGAGGTCAACAACATTGAAAGTTGATGAAACACCATAATTAGCCGGTAATTTTACTTCATAAGTATTGTCACCAATCTTTTTCAAGATCCTGAACGGACCATCAGCCCTTGGTTTCAACTTTCCATGACGTCCACGAGGGAATTGTTCCTTCCTCAAAGTAATCCAAACCAAATCTCCCTCCTTGAAAGCTGATTGCTTCCGATGCTTATTTGCACTTCTTTGGTACTTCCCATTTTGCTTGATAATTTCTTGTCGAACTTGCTCATGCATCTTCTTGATGTACTTAGCACGTTCTTCACTGCCACCACTAAAATGTTGAGTGGTAGGAAGGGGAGCTAAATCCAATGGAGTAATTGGATTATGACCATACACAACTTCGAATGGGCTCCTACCAGTAGTTTGGCTAAAAGATCAATTATACGCAAACTCTGCTTGAGTCAATATTGCATCCCATTGACGTGGATTTTTTCCAATCATACTTCGTAAAAGATTTCCCAAGATCCTGTTCACATACTCTGTTTGTCCGTCGGTTTGTGGATGATGAGATGAACTAAATTTAAGTTTAGTTCCAAGCTTCCTCCAAAGTGTACGCCAAAAATGACTCATAAATTTTGAATCCCGATTAGATGTAATTGTCCTTGGAATACCATGAAGCCGCACAATTTCCTTGAAGTAAAGATCAGCGACATGTGTAGCATCCAAAGTCTTTGTGCAAGGGACAAAATGTGCCATTTTTGAGAAGCGATCAACCACCACCATGACTGAATCTTTATTTCTTTGAGTGCGAGGCAACCCAACAACAAAATCCATGCTAACATCCTCCCAGAAAAGTTGCAGATTGTTGCTGTAAGTTCAGGGGAATAATACTCTGCTGCAAAAATTTGAAGAGTCCTTCCAACTTTTGGTATTTTGTGATTCTCTCATTTTGGACACTTAGGAAAATGAGCAGCCTCACCCTTAGTATTTTGTTCATTGACTTATCTTGGAGGGTTGTTCCAAGTTTACCTATAAAAGGGTTATTTTGTGATGAACAAAACACAAATTATGAATAAATATTTTGTGAGCTTTTCAGCTTGTTAAGAAGATCTGTTTCTTCTTATATCTTACTCTAAACTCTTTGGTGGACTCCTAGAGTGGTGAGTGTTGAGTGTTGAGTGTGCCTTGTATTTCCTCCTACTTCCCCATACTTTCCGGTGTCAGTTACCAATTTGACATTAAGGTGCACATGAGATTTCACGTGTAGGGCATTTTGGTCATTTTCTGGCAATGTTTTCTCTGCTTTTATATTACCCAAAGAGAAACTTCTTTTTCTTCTTCTCCAACAACTCTTTCTCTGCTTCTTCTCTATCAATGACCTCTTTTGTAAATTTTAATTGAGATAAAACTCAAGAGAGTATGAATCTTTTACTCAAAATTTTATATTGAAAAATAAATAAAAATAGAGCGGAATCATATCAGATATCAAAGAGATATAATTGAAGATCAGATAATCACAATCAGGCGTCAAGACCGCCACGAATAAGAATCCACAAAAAATTAAAGCTGTCACAGCCCTCCGACATTTCTCTCTTTCTCTCTCGTCCAACATAATACACAAACATACACCACGAATTTCAAGACTCATATTTGAACGAATCACAAATGTATACGACAAAGATGAGGCACGCAATGGTTCAATCCTTCTTCATCGTCCCTAGCTTAAACTCTAATAAATTTCTCATCGGCACCGTTGATATTGTTTTTGGACTACTTTCGATTGGGCCAAAATATGATTAACTCTCAAAATTACACAATAAATCTCACATTGCACCCCAACCTACGAAGTGTCTCACTTCCATACCTTATTGTTCTATTTGTCCCACTTTGCCCCCTTCTGTCTGTGGGTGCTGACAATAGTAACGGAAAATGGTATGTGCATGTCACATGAAGATTATTTTAATCATTTTTCTTGGGGTTCAAAATGGGATTTGGTTATAACTTCATTATTTAGTTACCCATTTAGTATTTAAAATAAGTTTTAAAATAAAAATAGAAATAATTGTTTCAATAATCCAAAAATAATTATATGACCAATTTACAATTCCCCCCGCAAAGTATCCACCAAATCACATAGTACACCTTAACCTAAGGTTTGTCCCATAATGGTATGTGATGCTACATTGTTTTCCATTTTCCACCATACTCCTTGACGAACGTTAGAAAAATCACTTTAAATAGCACATGATCTTCCATGTGCAGGGAAAAATGACATTTCCCTTATCTGGTTAAAAAGTAAATGTATTAAAAGGAAAAACTCTAATCTCACATTCTCTCATTTTCTCATCTCCTGGTGCAATCCCATCTTCGGCTCCATCATAATAGCCGTCATCTCTAGCCCCACCATATATAGAAGCCGCCATCTCCGGCCTAAACCCTTCCCACTCCGATCACTCCTATCACAACTCGGCGCCTACCTCTTTGATTTTAGCCAATTTCTATCTTGATCTCCCTCATTCTGTCCCCTGTAAAAGTCGCGCCTGAAGTATCAATCAGAGGCTATAGAGTATACTTACTAAAAACCCTTATAAAAAAGCATGGTATTAATAGAAAACCAATAACCCATATCGTTGAATTCATTTGAAAGAGTCGGACATGAATTAAGAGAAATGGTAAAGAGGTTTATTGAAATACTCTTCATTTTACTAAGAAAATTGGACATACGGCCA
>JABEVN020001757.1:0-23723 GCA_013146195.2 Codonopsis lanceolata | reverse complement strand
TGGCGATGTGATCGGAGTAGGAACCACTAGCGATCGAATAGGATTGTGCGGTGTCGGTTGTGTCTCGGGAGGTTTCAAAGTGTTAGTTGATGATTTGGTGATTGATAGGTGTGATTCCTACTCTTAGCGTGACAATTACGAGGAGTCGGGCAATAGTTATTAGGCTATTGCGAAGTGCAGTCGAGCTTGATGCATAGCCGTCGATTCTTTTTTTGTTGTTCGGACTTGCTTGATAGTTTGAAATTCTCCTTTTCTTTATGGTGACGACCGGTCCACTTGAGTGCAGATGTGTTTCTAACCAAAATAGATTGATTGACATTATCTTGGAAGCCGATGGGTCTAATTTTGCGAGTGGAGATATTTAGTTCGGTGAACATGGGTGGTTTCACGGAAGAAGGACATCTTGTTCAAGATTGTCCTTGATGCAAAGGTGGCTAAGGTGTGGTTGGATGATGACAAAGTGTTGTTTAGAAAATTGTGAATTGTATCGGTAGGGAAAATAATGCATCATGCAACAAGCAATAAGCAGTTAAGGATACGTGGACACTCTTGCATAAATGGTTCTGGAGCAAGTAACTTGAATAGGCGTATAACTGTCACGGAAGTTCATCGCCTAGTCGAGAAAGGGCGGAGTCTTATGGATTATTATTATGATTTCATGCGTATGGCGAGGATTTCACTTGCTGCTATGCCTATTTCGATGATGTTGAGGAGATGGCTCAACGTGAAAAAGCTGTTGATGTTTAGCTGGCTACTCGGAATTGGAGAAAGAGTATGATGTGTTCGGTCTAGGTTATTGTCAAATAAAGATTTGGGTACCTTGTCGATGCCTTTGATAGGCTTTTGGCCGCTTGAGAAATGGTGAGTCATCGCGTGTGGAGGTATCGAGAAAATCAGCATTGGTTTCACAAGGGAATGGCTATCGTGGAGGTAGAGATGTGGGTGGTTTTCGAGGTGGAACTCGTGGTGGTAGGGGGTCGGGAGGTCGTGGAGGACTAGAGTATGTTACAATTGTGAGACCAAGGTCATTTCAAAAACCGGTGTCCCAAGCCTCTCAC
Source organism: Codonopsis lanceolata (assembly GCA_013146195.2). NCBI lineage: Eukaryota > Viridiplantae > Streptophyta > Magnoliopsida > Asterales > Campanulaceae > Codonopsis > Codonopsis lanceolata. The sequence continues at coordinate 22,665 of JABEVN020001757.1, read as the reverse complement.
TCGGCAGATGGAGTATCGGCGGCAGCCGATCGGTCGCTCATGCAGGTTCGCAAATCCGAGCAAATTTGTCAACCAGGAGACTCATAATGTTGTTATGAATGGCGAGGAGTTTGCGGAGTTTTCACGGTACCGGATGTCTCGGCAGGTCTCGGCAGCCTTCCTCCTCTTCCAAGCAACTTTAGCCAAGTCGGGTAAACCCGTAACATGTCTTTATCTTCGGTAGGCAGGGTAATTGACTCGAGGCTCTTGACCATATATTTGGAGATTCAAGTATGTTATCTACTTATGAGTCATCAAATAAGTTTCACATTACCACTGGCGATGGATCTTCTTCCAAAGTCTTGGGTAGTGGTAGTACTACTTGTTGCTTCTTTACCATTGACATACGTGTTATACTTGCCCAAGTTTCCTTATAATCGATATCCGTTAGTAAACTCACAAAGTCCTTAAATTGTTGTGTTTCTTTCTTTCTGGTTATTGTCTTTTTAGGATCGAGGACTTGGGAGATTATTGGTAAAGGAAGTGAGCGATGGATTGTACACTGCTCGATGAAGTTGTTGCTGCTCACTCTTCTACCTTTGCCAGATCGGTTACGTGTCAAAGTACTGCCTCCTCTCCAGCCTACACTGCCGCATGGTCATCCGCATGGTCGTCAGCCCTTAAGAAATTGTGTCCGTAAGTGGTCTATTTCTAGTTTACCTTCAGCGAGTCATGTGAGTTTGCTAAACACCATCGTGTGTCGATCCTCCTAGAGTCAATAAACGGCTGCGCCCCTATTTGAAAGTTAGTTCATACCGATGTTTGGGGTCCTTGTAATGTGCCTTCCAAATCGTGGTACGGATATTTTGTTACTTTTGTCGATGATTATTCCGTAAGTACTTGGCTTTATTTAATGAAATCTAGAGATGAGTTGTTTCGCTTATTTTGTTCTTTTCAGTCAGCTGAAATTAAAACTCATTTCAATTGTTTGGTTCAAAATCTTCGTAGTGATAATGCTAAGGAATATTTTTCCGTATTTTTCTTCTTATATGTCTCAGAATGGAATCATTCATCAATCTTCATGTATTTCAACCCCAACAGAATGGTGTTGTTGAACGCAAGAATCGCCATCTGTTGAAGTTGCTAGGGCATTGATGTTTGAGATGAATGTTCAAGTCCTTTTGGGCGATGCTCGCTTCACACCGCTGCCTTTCTCATTAATCGCCTTCCATCGTGCGTTCTTAAAGGTGACATACCATATTCTCGTCCTTCCCGCCCTTCGGGCAATCGTTGTTTCCAGTTTCTCCTAAAGTGTTTGGTTGCACTTGTTTTGTCCAAGATGTTCGGCCACAGGTTGGTAAGTTAGACCAAAGAGCTCTTAAGTGTGTCTTTCTTGGATACTCTAGAACTCAGAAAGGGTATCGTTGTTATTCTCCGGATTTGGGTCGGTACTTAGTGTCTGCTGATGTCACTTTCTTTGAGTCTAGCCCGTATTTTGGTCGGTCATCTGCTTCGGCGTCTGAGTTTGTCTCTTCCGATGATTTTCTCACCTATACTTTGGTTCGTCCCCATAATCCTGAGGTTGGTGTTCGTGTCAAGCGGTTCTCGCCCTCCATAACTCGTGTATACTCGGCGCACTCCTGTTGCAATGCTCAAGAACCGCCGTTGCAGATATACTCCAACAGATTCACTTCCGATACCGGTTCCGTCATCGTGATCCGCTCTTGATCTCCCTATAGCACTCCGCAAAGGTACACGGGCATACTTCAGTGTTCATCCTATCACCTCTTGTGTCTCATATGCTCATCTGTCAGATTCCTCTCGTTCATTTGTTGTTTCCCTTGATTCTGTTGTCACCCCTAAAAATGTTTCTGAAGCTTTATCTCATAGTGGTTGGAAGTCCGCTATGGAAGAGGAAATGCAGGCTCTTGAGGCTAATGAGACCTGGGACTTGGTAACACTTCCTGATGGTAAGAAGGCTATTGGATGTAAATGGGTGTACGTGGTTAAAATGAATCCTGATGGCACTGTTGCTCGGTTAAAAGCTCGATTGGTTGCAAAGGGGTATGCACAAGTGTATGGTGTTGATTATACTTGATACTTTTTCTCCTGCTGCTAAGCTCACTTGCTCGTCTTCTCGATATCGTTAGCGCTTCTAATAAGCGGGCCTTGTATCAGTTGGATGTCAAGAATGCATTCCTTCATGGTGATTTGCAGAAGAGGTTTACATGGAGCAACCTCAGGGGTTTGTTGCTCGAGGGAGTATGTGAATAAAGTATGTCGGTTACGAAAATCGTTGTATGGGTTGAAACAGTCTCCGGGCTTGGTTTGGCGAGATTCAGTCTTTGCCGTGCTAGAGTTTGGATTACGAGGAGTACGTGTGATAACACTGTGTTCTTTCGCACTAGCAAAAGCGTCGTATTGTTTTGGTTGTTTATGTAGATGATATTGTGATCACGGTGGTGATACACATGGCATTGAAGCACTCAAATCGTGTCTTCAAACAAAATTTCAAACAAAGGACTTGGGTACTCAAGTACTTTCTTGGGATCGAAGTGATACGGTCCAAGAAAGGAATCTTCTTGTGTCAAAGAAAATATGTCCTTGATTTACTTAAGGAAGTTGGAATGCTTGGAGTGAAACCGTGTGACACTCGATGGATCCTAATGTCAAACTTGTAGGGAGAAGGGGAGATGTTTGAGGATCGAGCGATACCTGGACATTGGTTGGTAAGTTGAATTATCTTGTAGTAACTCGTCCGGATATTGCTTTTCAGGTGAGTGTAGTGAGTCGATTCATGGCAGCCTACTACTACTACACAATGGAATGCATTGATTCGAATTGTGAAATATTTGAAAGGAGCACCGGGTAGAGGAATATTGTATGCGAATCATGGGCATATGCGGGTAGAGGCATTCTCGATCGATTAGGCGAGATCACCGGATGATAGTAAGTCAACTACGGATATTGTGTGTTTGTGGGTGGAAATCTTGTATCATGGAAGAGTAAGAAACAAAGTGTGGTGGCGAGATCAGTCAGTATCGTAGCTATGGCTCGCACAACTTGTGAACTTATGTGGATACAACAATTGATTGAAGAGATTGGGTTTAAGGTTCCTCTTATATGAGATTGTGGTGTGATAATCAGCAAAGACCATGCATATTTCTACAAATCCAGTTTTCCATGAAAGGACTAAGCATATAGAGGTCGATTGTCATTTCATTCGAGAAAAGATCCAACAGAATCTTGTCTCTACCTCATACGTGCGTACGGGAGAACAACCGGCTGATATGCTGACTAAAGGGTTGACAAAGTTAAGGGTGGATTATATTTGTAACAAGCTGGGCATGATAAATATATATGCTCCAGCTTGAAGGGGAGTGTTAGACATTAAGGGTAGTTTAGTAAATTAGATGGTAGGGTATTTTGTATATATATGTCGCCTATTGTTAATATCAAACTATGCGACCAGATTTGGGCTGCGCAGCAAGCCGACTTCTCTCTTCTTCTCCTTCTTCTTTATTTTGTTTACAATACTAACCACTGTTAGGTGCCAAACTCTGCAAGAAAAAGTTGTTTCAATTGTTTGACATACAGGCATTCACATCATTTTCTCTGGAGACAAGATGCTGCAATAAGATGAAGAAGAGTTTCGCAATTTCATTCATACTGGACTTTTATGATTCAATGGTACAATGGCACAAGATGAATAAAAAAAAAATTGTACTATATCTGAGGTATCCTGTCGAGATTGTAGACTTAAGTGGTACCACTTTGTTTACCTCTTTGCTTCCTTCTCCACTTTGAGAATCACTACAGATTCCAAAATGTTATACCAACATGGTTACCTAAATCAGTCATGTACCAACTCTTGAATTTGTTAAATAAAATCCATGTTTTCATATCTTGATATGGTTGGAAGTGGGCTTGAGTTTAAAAGTTCGAGACAAGTTAAGCCACAATTCAGGCCAAGAACCAATGGTGTTGTTTGCCTGCATTCCATTAACTTAATCTAGCACGAGTGAAATCAACATCGTCCTACTACCAAGACCTTTATTTTCTCTCTGCTTTACTCGATAGCAGGGCTTTGGAAAAGAAGTAGATTGGAAGGAGTATGGCCTTTGTATGCATGATAGGTAGCAAGTCAATCCTATTCCGAGCACATTGGTTGAACGAAGGAAAGCATCCATTGCCTTTGCAATAGCGCACTATTATTTCTTAGAGCTAGCTGTCTTCACTTCCAAAGATGCCTATATTAGCAAGTGGTTCCTCAAGTGCCCTTTATTTTCTCCGGACCTATTTGCAGAGCTTCTCTTGTCAGGAGTTAAATATCGATATTTTCCAAATCTTCAGCCACAACTGGCAAGCTACTGCTGGATAACATTATCTTAAAACGTGGGATGAGTGTGGTGGAATTCTGTTTTAGACATCTGTTTGAGCAGTTCAAATTTGCCATTCACATCAAGTAAAAGCATTTTATTTATGTGAGAAATTAATTTTTAAGTGAGAAAGTTCCTATTTCTAGACGTCCACACCTTGAGCGGTTCATTGGTAGTCTCTCCAAGAACACCAACAAGGTGGTGTTTAGTAACAAAAAGGAAGATGCATATAAGAATAATCATTATTTTCAGTAAAAGAAGGAGAAGGGACCATACAACCAAACTAGTTTAACATAAAAAAGTGCCTAATTTGACTGACATGGGCTGTGCAAGTGTGCATAAAACAAGCACCGAGTGCTAGTGGTAAGGTGGCCTCTCTTTTTTTTCTTTTTTCTTTTTTCTTTTTTGTGGATTGATTCTTTGGGGGTAATTATATTTTGGCCTTAAATCATTCTTCCTCCCGAATAGATATGCTTTGCAATATAGAAGAAGAATTCCATGTAACTTGATTTCAATTGAGAGAGAAGTAAAAACAAAAATAAGTGAAAAAATAGCTTATTTGTGATTTGGAATAGTGACCCACTAGAGTTAATTTCCGTTTGTGACTATCAGAGATAACATAGTAAAAAGATGGTGTAAAAATGGTGGTGGAATTACAGCTGCATATGCTATTGGCTATGGTAGCACTAAGGATGAAGTTATGATAGTGAACACAACAAATCCTACTTTTAAACATATAATTTTTGTATCGATCAACGCTATGGAAAACAAACCAAGAAATCAAATAGTTTCCAAGAAACAGAATTCCAGGCAGTTAAGCTAAAACTAAAGTAACAAGCCCCTTAAGCATGAAAACTAAAGCGACAAAAAATGAAAGAAGTTCCAGCAGTCGATGTAAAGAAATTTAAACTAATCAAAGTCCAATATTTTGTCAGTACAAGCAGCATTTTGCAGATGACTATTTGAAATTACTAGTCACTCAAGAAGCAATTTAAATACCTGAAGTCATGCTTTTGGTCCAAAGAGTCATTTCTAGAAGAATATGCTCTGTTGTGCATTAGATGCATGGTATAAACACCAATTAGTCTGCTTGCTCACAAGAGTTGAATCATTCTTCAAAACTCCCTTCCACGTACTTAAGTTGATTTTTTGCCTCATTGACCATCCCCAACAATTCACTTGCTCTATCCACAAAAGGAAGCACGTAACTAGCAATAAATTTCTTCTCAGACAATTTATATTCATAAGTCGTAGCCTTTGAAGTTTTCAAATTCTTTCTTTTCAGAATCTTCAGAACCTGTAGCCTCGGTTTGATCGTGCGCTCTATGCTGAAAATAAAGATCTGCGGGTGGCTAACAATAAATGAGGTATTGTACATCCCTGAACCAAGCAGAACCTTTGTCATTCCTTTGATTTTTCTCTCAGACACCGCGAATACACAAGGAAACCTCCTAAATGCGGACACAATCTCATCCTCTGAAAACCCTATATTCCGGAAGAGATCCAATTTGTGTTCCCAATTCTCAGCTGTCATCTTACCAACAGTGCACAAACCATAAAAATACATCTTGGATTCTCTACTAACACCCATCTCATCCACCCTCTTCGCAACTTGCTTGAGAGTTTCAGGTTTTAGGTACGACAGATACATTCCCCAAATGTCGACTTCACCTGTGAGAGGCTGATTCCACAGCTTTGCAAAAACTCTACATTGGAGACCAAAACTTTCTCCGAATTACGATGTAGAAACACCTTATATTTGAGGAGATGAGAGACACTAAAATTGGAACCTGAAACTTCACGCAACAGCAAAAGCGATTGCTTAAGCTGATTTGCATCCGGACTACGGTTTAGTATCCGCGGGTGATCTGAAATGAATTCTGCAACGTCAGCTGGAGAGAAACCATAGTCTTGGAAAATCTTGATTTTAGGCTTAATGGAGCTTTCAAGTTCTGAACACAGAATTTTGGGCCTCTTTTCAACGATTTGTTCGAGTTGGGTCTCTGAGAGGCCGCTCTCTTTCAAGAACGATAGTACGGAATCAGCTTTTTCTGGGTCTATACGATTGGGTAACAGTGAAGAGACCTTGGAAGCTGTTTTTGGAGAAAATTGGTGCTTGTTTAATAAGTGATCAGATGTGGGAATTGTGCAGTTTATTTGGGTTTGACGAGCAAAAGAGAAAAAACGGAGAGTGAAATGAAGTCTGTTGAGATAAGACGGGTGGCTATTGACAATCCATTGGAAACTACCCAGAATCATTTTGTCGAACAGTTGATGTGCATCAGCGCGACAAAGTAATCAAATAAGAGCAAACAGGGAAATTCAAGTACCGGAAAGAGAAAACGCATTCCTAAATATTGATTCTTCAATTGATTCCGATTCCAGGTTTGAGGTTCAGGATTAGAGCGTCAATGGTGATTTGGAGTAGTGAAGCTATTCCCATTGCGTTGGGTTCGGAGGCTGTCGTGAATTAGGAACTTCGACTTAGGGCCATTGCAAATTTGGAATGTAAGGTTGCTAACATAACCCCTACATAATTACCCAAACGATAATTACCCACCAAAGCAACCATCAAATCCCACTTTGCACCCTATATCGAAAAATGTTTCAAAATCACACACCAAGTTACATTTTGTCCCTCTTAGCCTCTGGATGCGACGAACGGACGTTAGAAATAGTAACAGGTATTGACTTGTTCACGTGGTGACTATTTTTGTCATTTGGATGAAGGGTGCAAAGTGGGATTTGATGCATTAATTCTTAATTTTTTTAAATACAATTTTAATAGCATAATTAAAATGAAACTCCAAAGCTATAAAGAGATATATTTTTAATATCTAAAATAGGTGTTTAATAAAAATTGTCATAATTGATTATAGCATTGTTGGTTAGATATAATTTCATCATTTAATTACCCATTTGATATTCGATATACTTGTTTTAAAAAAAGTTAAAAATAGATTAAAATGTAAATTAGTTAAGCAAAGTAATTGAGACTATAAAATAGAGAAGTCAATAAAAATTATAAGAGCATCCCCAATGTTAAAATTTATATCAACTTCTTGTACAACTTCTTAACTGGGTCCCACTGTCACCTACACATTTTTCTCTTCTTGCACACTTAAGAATAAATCTTCTCATTGTATACTATTCTTACACAACTTCTTACACAAAAAATATTAAATTTAACACCAACCTAAATAAAATAAAAATCCCCTCTCCCCTCCCCCCCACACACATTGACCGACAGTCTTGCCCACCTCCTTGTAATTTGCAGGTTCCTATTTTGGAAGTGCATCGACTTCTCTCTCCTAGGTGGCAGATTGGTAAAATATAAGAAATCAACAATGGTAGCAAATTTGATGTATTCTTATTAAGAATTGTGTATTATACACAATGGTGATGCTCTAAGTCATTTTTGTTTAAGGCAAATTAAAGAAAAAGAAAATTAATGGAAAGTTATTTAAGCTTTTTTGTCAAACACTCGTAGGGCTTTTTTAACCCACTTTTACTAATAACCCACTTTTAGTAGACATTTTGTTTATTCAAGTAAATACCTAATTAGGGGTAATAAAATAGGTGTTATGGATAATCATGAGTTAATTTAGGGGTGGTCTTCTGTAAGACGGTCTTATGGATCCTCATCCGTTAGACGGAGCCCCATTTAGGAATTCGCGGGTTAATAATTAAACATGTTAAAAGAAATCACAATAATGAGTTTGTCTCAATGGATGGAACTGCCATTTCAAAGCTTGGTCATCGAAGGTCAGCTATTTGAAACTCACTAGCTACATTATTTAGTTTTAATTCTCATTAAAAATTCGTAAGTCATACTCCCTCCGTCCCTAAATTATCGTCCTCCTTTCCTTTTTCGTCCGTCCCAAAATAATTGTTCACTTTGAAACTTACCTTTTTATAACATCATTTTTACCACTTTACCCTTACTTTTTCACTCTACTTTAATTATGGGTCACATACACATGGGCTTTAAAGGAAACTACACATTAAACCAATATAAATAATCAAGTCAATTGTTTTTTCTTAAACTATGCGCCGGGTCAAGCATGACGATTATTAAGGGACGGAGGGAGTAATAAATAAATAATATGTTATAAGAAAAAACAAAAATGCGTTGGCTGAGTTGGTTTGAAGCGAATTGCCTAAGATGCCAAGGATGGAGCGGTTGGGCTATGGTTCAAAACTCACTAGCACTTTTTTAAATTTTTATTGCATGAGATGTGTCATTTTGATATTGTTTACATTTACGATCAATTAGAGTGTTATTTTTAGGTTTGGCGTGTGTCACTTTAAGAACAAAAATGTGTCACTTTTGGATAATTGTTGCCTTAGGTCTGCTTAAGTTTTACTTAGTTACTTTAAATCAGAGTGTCACTTTTAAATATAAAATGTGTCGCTTTTAAGTTTTATGTGTGTCACTTTTGACAAAAAAAATCACTTTTCATCTTTAAATTTTTATTCATAAGTGTCACGTTTAGTGTGTCACTTTTAGGTATTAATTGTGTCATTTTTAGGCATTAGGTGTGTCACTTTTGGTAAAACAACTTATTTTTATAATCATACAATCTGTATCAATAAGAGTGTCACTTTTAGACTTGGAGTGTGTTACATTTATGACTAAAGTGTGTCACTTTTAAGTTAGTGATTTTAACAACATTAACCAATTGAATAATACTGAAATATATATTCTCATTCATAGAAATGCGTATAATCCCAAGTGTCAATCGTTAAAAACACTAAACCATAACTTTTTCAAGGTAAAGTATATGTTTCTTAATCAAATTTACAAATTTTACTGAAAATATGTCTAAAATAACCGAGCATTAGAAGTCTTGGAACCAAATTCCTTGGCTTGATGGAAATCAAAATAATCAGTAGTCTTTTTCTTGCCCTTTTCAATACTTTCCTTAATTCTTTTTCTCATTCCATTCGTAACAGAGCGAGCATGATCAAGGCATGTAGTAGATGAACTAGAAACACGAGATGATTCATTTTGGTCCGGTAAATTCTTTAAGGAAGAGTGTCACTTTTTAGTATTAAATGTGTCACTTTTTAGTATTAAGAGTGTCACTTTTTAATATTAAGAGTGTCACTTTTTAGTATTAAGAGTGTCACTTTTTAGTATTAAATGTGTCACTTTTTAGTATTAAGAGTGCCACTTTTTAGTATTAAGAGCGTCATTTTTTAGTATTAAATGTGTCACTTTTTAGTATTAAGAGTGTCACTTTTTAGTATTAAAAGTGTTACTTTTTAGTATTAAATGTGCCACTTTTTAGTATTAAGAGTGTCACTTTTTAGTATTAAGAGTGTTACTTTGTATTTTAATAAAAATTATAATAAATTTTCATTTATAGTGTCACTTTAACATTAAAATATGTCATTTTTGTGTTTTTAATGTGTCACGTTTGGTTTTAAATGTATCATTTAGCATTTCGTCAAAGTTCGTTAGGATCTGTCAAGTATCCCAAGACAATTGTTGCTAACGGATGGCTAACAGAGCTAACAAAGGATTAAACTGCAAGGTGTGAGAATTCGGCGGCAAACATTGAAAGTGGGGGGCACCATAGCAAATAAAGGAAATGAGCATTAAAAACAAATTTTTGTTGCTCAAGCGTTTCAAACCTTGAACCGCAAGGGGCTATACCTTTAACCTCCGCCTTTTACCAACTTAGCCAACAAACTTTTGTGAATTTTATTAACATGTTTAATTATTAACCCGCGAATTTTTAAATGGGGCTCCGTCTTACGGATTTAGATCCACCGTCCTACACAAGTCTTTGTCGTTAATTTATTATCCATGGATAATAGTCTAATTCGTGCTTATCCATAACATTCATTTTGTCACCTATATACCCAACAAATAACCAACAATAGAATCATTAACTTATTCACTTAAATTTGGTAACTTGCTTGTGGAAGACGATCTAGATCCTACAAATGCCAAATATTAAGCTTAGCACATCCTTTCAGATGGTGCCTTGCGTAAATTTTACTTTCGAAGGCCTAACTTTTGCATTGCTCTCCAATTCAGTTGAACCAAGCAACTTCTACAAAGCCAAAATCATATGTTAGCCAGCTGATGCATGATGTATGTCAAATCGTCAAAATTAATTCTCCTACTTTCCAAATAATCAGTATAAGGTAAGTCGGGATCGTATCCACAGAAAACGTCGTATTTATTTCCTTAAGAATTGTGATAAAACAAATGAAACTTACGATTGATGATTTTTTTAATCTAAACTACTAATTAACGAAAGAGAAAATTGAAACTGAATTTAAAATACTAACTGTAAACAAAACATAAAATAAAATAAAGATCCAGCCAATGAATCAATTTCTATTTTGATTTGCACTACTGATCATTGATGCAAAAATGTCTTGTTCAATTACAAATAAACCGGTTATAGCTGTCGACAAACGTCTAACACTCAATCTTTCCTTACAGTATCGATAATTAAGACAAGCTTGTTAACTACCACCTAACCGGAATACAACCCCCGAGACGCTCGTAAGATTTAGTAATCCCGATTGCATAAGGAAATAAAAGACGTGATTCTAAACAGTGCATACTGAAGCAGTATCATTTAATTTATATTATTCGTTCCCGCAACATGGTCTGATTATGCTTGTGATGCCTAAAAGGTGTATTACTTTCTACTGTGTTGAAGCTCAATGACAATTCAACTAACTATAGACCATTGCACTAATTAAAATTCGGGCCCTTAATAGTAACTAATCACAACAATCATGTAACTTGAAAAGTAGAGATTAAATAAATACTTACAAATGAACGAGATTAATCACCAATTCGATTTCTCAGTAGTCAAATAATGAAACTTCAATTGCTCATTGACTGGAGAAATAAACTAATTACAACCCTACTTCAATGAAAACAAACTTCCAACGACTTTTATTCCTAGTGAGTATTTTTCTCTCATTTTCCTCCCTAGTTGTAGAGTTGTCTCCCCCTTTTCCTTTGAAAACTTCCTTTCTATTTATAGGGGAAAATATGAAGGAAATTTCTACTCACTACTACATTACTCCATGATCTAGGCCACTACCTCATGTTCCTAAAGACTAGGGCCTCAAGTAACTATTCAAAGAGTGGTCAAAAGAAAGAAATAAAATAATAAAATCGTAACATAATAAAACCAAAATATTAATGAGTCTTGAGCTCATAAAAAACTTAAATTCTAAAAATATTAATTTTGAGCTTGAAAATCTCATCAGTCATTTCCACATGCCGACGTGCCTATTAGCATTGCAAACTAGCTGCTTTCAGCGCAACTTTTAGCCTTTCGCATGCCCACATGCTACCTCTTAAAGTTTTTTTTGTCTTCAAAACAATTCTTTTGCTCCACTTTTCTTTTCCAAGTCACCTAAACATCTATAATCATCAAACAAACACAAAACAACCACAAGTGTAATATTTACTTACAAATTAAGCACAAAATCAACTAAAAATATAACACATATGTGCACTTATCAATGCATCTAGTCAATAAAGAAGAGATAGAAGTGAATTAAACCATGAAGCTTTCTTTGACGACCGCATTTCACTTTTCAGTCATATTCAGCTACATAAATGCTTTAAGTGTGGGCTTAGAGCATCCACAACGACAACCCTCAATTTCACTACCTAAACACCTCGTTTTCTGTTCCAGTTACACTTTTTTAATACTCTGTAAAAGAATTCACTCCAATAAGCATACTCTACATACCCTCTAAATATCTCAAATCTCTTCATCCCAACTAACAATCCTAACTACCAATATATTTCACCTTGTTATTTCTATTTTTCTCACGGCTATCGGAATGCGATATTTTAAATTTTAAATTTATATTATGTGAAAAATATTATATTTTTAATTATTTCAATTAATTTTGGTAGTAGCAATTTTGGTTGCAATGTGCTTCCCAGGGTATTTTTGACATCCGTTGCAAACAACAACTGATTTATTTATGTTTTTAAAATACAACTAGTTATTTTTCATTTTAAATTTGTTACACGTAGAACTAAACTAACAACTGAATTTTCCTAATTTTTCGATTGCAAAAGTTCGTTGTTGGTTTGTAGCTAAATTTTAAAAATATATATATATTGCAATGAAAATTTCTGTTGCAGTAAATTATTTTCTGAAAATAAAATATTACTAATATTAGATCTATGAATATTTCCAATTGTACCTGATCGAACATTTCACATAAATATCTAAAATCAAATAATTAAAGTCAACAAAGCTTTAAACCTTACGTTCAAAATAAATTGACATACTGTCATACTAAACTGTCATACTATTATTAAACTACATAAAATTGTCAAGTTGTTATATTATTAAACTACATAGAAGCTAGTGAACGATGCTCGAAGCCTCTAAGTTCTCGAATTGTATCTTGCAATTGCAACCGCAAATCATCTTTCATTTCCTCAAATTTAGCTTCATGTTGATTGTAATTGACTAATTGTGTTGTGACTTCTCTGTAGATACCATCTTTCATTTGTTCAACTCTTTCGGACAACTTATCTTCAAACTCTTTGGTTTGTGGGAATTCTTCATTTGAACGTGCAAATGAGGAACTCGTGCTCTTTGGTTTGTGGGAATTCTTCATTTGAACGTGCAAATAAGGAACTCGTGTGCTACTCAAGATCTCTGATGCAAAAACTAATGAATCAAAGCCGTCAAACGATTCTTTGCAACACCACCAAATAAATCAAAACCATCACTTTCCTTTCGAGCGGTATAACCCTCCTAAAATGTAAAAAAACGAATATTATATAAGTAACTTTTCAATTTACATTTTATAAATAATAAAAATAGTATTGGGTTAAAAAATACATCTTTCAAAAGCGATTGAGTATAATTAAATGTTCGAAGTAATAAAAGTAATAAAACATTTAGATTAAACTCACAAAGAATTTTTGGACTTAGCATCCACAAACTCACGAGTTCCTTGATTTCTCTTGTAGGTTCTAAGAACAACATCATCTTCTATGATAACTTTGTAAGGATTCTTCCTTATCTGTAATGACAAAGAATAATAATATCCTCTTACGTTCTATCACAATACACAAAGTACCCTCAAAACATATTAAGTTTAGCAACAAGAATGTAAATATCCACTTCGGTTCAATGAAACTACACGGACAGAACAGCATGGGAAAGGATGAGAGATCCTAGAAGTCCTCAAGAATCACTATCTAGGATAACCAAAAATATTTTTTTTCACAATAACAATGTTCAGTTACATAATCCCCGGTTGGATTTCATTAATGTTGGATCAAAGTTTCATATGAAAGCTTGATTCTGCATAGCTTAGGTAGTAACTGCCAAATGCTGAGACTAGATTTTTGCATGTAGCGAGAGCTTTCTTGGACCATAGTAATGGTTAACAGGTAGAGCACCTTGGTAATAGTACAAACTAACAAGTGTCCCTGCACATTGGACAGAACTAATAAGTTATGTTGATGTCTAACAAGAAATGACTCCTTCCATATTCTATGTCCCTATCACAACTTGCAAATGTTCTTAAGGTCTGATCATAGACTTATCCTGTGCCTTCTTGATCTAGATAAAATGGGTCATTTATTAAGATACCCTATGAAGTGAGTTTCCTAACAAGGCAATTTAATTGTATACTTAAAAGCTATAAAAGGTCACTATTCATAAGATAAGCGACCAAGTAACAGTCAGCGCTAACAGTCGGCGCCTTCAAAGTATACTATCAAACTGAAGGAGGCACGTTATATTTTCCCTTCATAAACCACGGGGGTATACATACAATTTAAAAATGCAAGCTACAAGGGCAAACAATAACCTTCATTTGCAGATCTATTTGCTGGGAGCATATATCCAGCTGTTAATTATTACATTAGTGGTAATTAGCCAGAGATATATACCAGTAATACTACATAAACCTATTCACCAGCAATGACAGGTCACAACTATTTCGACGAAATATCAACCATGAAAGAACAAGGGTAGAGATCACTTTTCAGTATATTTTCAAATTTATAATACTAACAATACCACTATCAAATAATGATGAGAAAACATAAAAATTCATCCACGAAGAGCAATAACTTAACAATGATAAACCGCTGCTCAACTAATGCAGAAAAAAGTAACCCACGTAAGAGCGCGATTTGCCAATTTGTATCAGCGCGAGGACATTTTTAACACACATTATTATATCGGATTTAACACATTGAATTAACAAGCATATCTATTAGTTCCCCATCATTTTGTTCCACAAAGTAAGGGGAATAAAAAGGAAATGAGCTTGTTGTTTAACTATGCACTCTCTAAGGCCCTGAATACACCAAGATATCATCCTTAAGCATTAGCACTTATTTTGGTCAGAAGCAACTATGTCGGTGAATGTTGGATGAGTTAACCGAAGGTGGCCCTGGCTTTATTTTCGAAATTTCAGCACATCATAGCACAAATATGGAATTTAGGCCGCACGTACTGCTAGTACAACAAATAGTAAATATTGAAGTTCAACAAGTCAACTAAAAGCATGAGATAGGATAAAGGGCCCAATAAAATCTTTTATTCCCAAAATTTAATTCTTAGCTCTCACCGGAATTCTATCAGCATATTTCTCCCAATTCTTGCAGCCTCAGCACGCCTTTTCTCTGAAGAGCCAAACACCAGCGTTTAAGCGCCCATTTAAAAAAAAAAACTTTGTTAAGGAAATCATGTAAATTGACAAAAACAAAAAAAAGAACAGAACAATTGTGTATATGCTATGCACACGCTTGAAAGCCCAAACATACCAAATTCATGCTCTTGCTTGAAAGAGCTTTTAGTCATTTTGGTTTCAAACGCTGCAACATAACTGCAGCAAAACAACTGCAAAACAGCAGCAAAAACCAACCCAAAAACAACAGCAAAACAGCCCAAAAACAGCAGCAAAACAGCCCCAAAACAGCTCAAAAACAGAAGCAAAACAGCCCAAAAACAGCAGCAAAAACCAGCCCAAAAACAGCAGCAAAACAGCTCCAAAACAGCTCAAAAACAGAAGCAAAACAGCCCAAAAACAGCAGCAAAACAGCCCCAAAACAGCTCTAAAACAGCAGCAAAACACAGTCCAAAAACAGCAGCAAAATAGGGCCAAAACAGGCAGCAGGGCAACAATTTCTGTATTTGAATCTTCTGTCATTTTTATCTTACTTGGGACGTATGCCAACCCTTAGGGAAACTAGCAAAGCAACTCAATTGAATGCAATTCAGCTTAACAAAGACTAATCAAACAGCGTAGCAAATTTCAGCATGACTATTTTAGATCCTTCTTATCATGATATTCAGTGGGCATAATGTTTTTGGCGGATATCACAAGCAATGGTTTGTATGGTAAAGTAACTGTGATAAACGCCCATTTCATAACTTAATAATCCATTTCGTAAAAGGTTCTAAGTTCAGCCGTAAGGAAGGGTGAAGAGATTAAATTAAAAACACAAAAGGCCTCACAGCTGGATTTAAGAGTAAAACTCTACCCGTAATGGCCAGATATTAGTTAGGTAATTGGTTTGTGATGTAGTGGCTCTATGCAAAGATGCTCAGTAGGATGCTTTGATTAGGAAACACAAAGGATACTGGTTGGAATGTGGTTAGTGCAGATATAGGCAGATGGCTATATTGGCTCCGTTAATTATTAGAGAAAATTGATTCATGATTTTGTTCATTTTTTAAATCAGGTTCATAGGACACCTGTTCAAAGTTGTGATACTGTTTTGGTATAGCATCACTGTAGGGCCTTTTCTTTATCTTGGCAAAGATTTGTATTGCTGCATGTATGCCTAATATTTCAAAAGAAGGAAACATTCACTTATTGGAGAACATCATTATGATTTGCACAAGTTAGATGAAGTGAGAGGTAGGATATTCAATATAATCAGTTGGAAGATTTTGAAAGGGAAGTGACTTTGTCTCCGACAGTCAAGTCTCCAAAGAAACAGAATGTGATTGCAAGACACGAGCAATTTATCACCGCCATTAAAGAGCACATAGTGAATTTAGAGAAAAGCTTGGAGGATACGAGTGTAGGAGGCTTGGTGAGGAATAATGAGTGGGTAAACTTGAATGAGCAAGACATAGATGGGTTGGCATTGTTTCTTTCAGGGGGAAAACCTGTTGAAAATGTAACACATGGTTCAGAGAATCAAAATAATATGAAAAGGTTTCTTAAACCAGCTGCATCACCCAGTTTCTCTGACAAGATTGTTGAGGAGAATACTGATGGGATTGTGCCTTCAAGCCTTGACTTTGATAGGAAGGAGAATACATTGAGGAATGTTGACTCTTATTATTCTGCACAAATGGGTTCTGAAGCAGTGTCGTCTATTCACGAAGCCACTTTTGACAGGCATGATAAACTTGTTGGGGATCTTGAAGCTAATGAGGCCAAGGGATTTTATAAACCCTAGCCAAGAGGGTTTTTCAGAAAAATGAATGTCTTTGGGTTCTTGGGAAATAAACTGTATGCATATGGGAGAATCAGCAGGAGTTTCATGAAGAGGCACAAAGATGGGGAAGAAGAAAGGCATTGTTCATCTTACATCGATGTTTTTCATGCTGCGCAGGTTCAACACTTCACTAGTTCTTTGAAAAATTGTTTATCGAGGTTGAAATATTTTGAGGCTTTATTGATTTTTTTTCTAGTCACAGTAATTTTAGTATTCAATAAAATCTACTCTTATGTATAATATTTTAATTGGGTACAACCGGAAGAAGCTCTTATATGCATTCAAAAATTGAATGCTTTGTTCCATGCAACTGGAAATTTCATAACCATAAGTGACATAGCTGGAAGAGCTAGAGTCATGCTAGTCCTTCCCAACGCACTCCTGGATGCATTTTTTATCTTATGGATTTTCACTTCTCTTTCAAAGACACTAGAACAGCTACAGGTCTCATTTCTCGCTTACTTTTTATTAAAATGAGGTTTAACAAATCATTTAGGCCAAAGCTTTTACGTAGAACAACAAAAAAATGGTGCACACCCATCAAATGAGGGCACCCCAACAAAGCATTTATGTACATTCAGCTTCAGCCTAAAATACAAATCATATTCACAGCACATAAGCTTATACATTACAGAATGAATGGGGAGACTGGAGAGAGAAAGAAACAGAAAATCACGCACACATTTTTTTCATAGGAGGTTATCTCAATTAGTGAAATATGCTTGATGAATTTCGCTATAATTTCTTCCTACCTGATAGTCTATTTGATGTTTGTTATTTTTACGAAAGCATTTGATAGAGTTGACTCTTAAAATATAACAAAGAGATGCTTGAATATAAATGGACACACGCATAAAAAATCCTAAAGAAAACCTGGTTTGGATATATATTTATGTCTATCTGTCCCTCCTTAAAAATCATCAAGTTATCCACATGTTAACATTGCATTTCGACGAGATTCTTAAAGTGGTGTGAAAGAGTAATTGGGATGAGATATACATAGAACTCTCACGAATCAAGGGCACTACTGCACATGACATTCCTATAAGATAAGAGTAACTGAGATCTTTTGAACTAGCTCCTACTCCTAGACAATTAACTAAGTAAATCAAATTTTAAACGTGAATGCCAAAGTTTCATATCGATGGCACTCGCGCCGTCACACGTCTTTAAAAGAATAAAATAAATCAATTATAACTTAGATTAAGTCTGAGGTAGGTTTCACTAGCTATATCTGTGTGGCCATCGGAGAAGGAGTATTATAGAAAGACATGTTAGCATGACCACCATTATGAAGCAGAACAGCTCCTCCAGACAAAGTTGTTCCATGATATTTTACTGTATTATCTTTTTGGCTATTGACATGTGTGCGCCTCGAATGCCTTGGACTGACTTCTTCTACCACAGGATTTCTGGTAAAACAATATTATGATCCTCCGCAATTACCTGTACGTGGGACATAGTACCTGATGCAGTTTCTGAAATTCCGACACATGGTCTGTCTTTGAACGAAAAACTGCTTTCATTGAGAGAGAACTAGGTAGTGTGCCCTATATGGTTGGAAAGATATACGAGTCTAGTTTATGGGGAAAAAACGGTTCGTCGTTTCGAGCTTTGAGGTGTGAGAAAATGAATTTTGATTACAGAATATGCAAGCTGCCACCACATAGTTTCTGCAGCTCCGTTTCATCTTCCTGTTGATTTTTTCTTCTTGGTTTCTTCTCCTACACACAGCTGGGTTCTTCACCTTTGTTCTTCACCTTTGAATAATGCGGCATAAAAGTTGTGCGGCAAAAAATACTAATTAAGAAGTCATGTAGACTAGTATTATTGATTCAATTAATGGTTTTGTCCACAAATTATGTTAAAAAATAATAAAAACATGTAGACTACTAGTAGTGAACACTTATTTTCATCATAATTATGCAGAGAAGAAATTAATGCAGAATTGGTTTATTTGGACTACTTGGATTATGTGTTATCAATTTTGGAACTTTTTCATATCTCTAAAAAACCAATAACAAAACTAAGATTGTTAGGGAAGAACAAACATAAATGGATCTACACCTCTATAAGCAATCATATGTATGTATAATTACTTACCTCTAGTTCCATCAAGCTTCACCAAAGCACATCTGTGACTGTAATTAATCAAACAAACACACACACACACACACAAGATTATGGCTGCAGAAAGGTCTACCAATTTGGTCATAGTCATGGTCATGTCCATGGCTCTATTCCTAGTAGCTGCAAATGCCGGCGAAGATGGATAGACTAGTCACTGTTATGGTAGAAAGGGGTATGATAAAATTAAACAAAATCGAGGAAAATGAAGTGAAAAATAAAAATCAAAAACAAAAAGATTGGAAATTTAAGAAATCATACCTCAAAAACTGAAGATGAAGATCCCTTCACAGATTCAACCCAAAATGAGCCTCGCTGGGAGTCATCGGAGATAACCCAGAGGAATTTTCGTCGGCTGGTGAGGTGAAGATGAAGGCGGCAGCGACAGAGGGTTTTGTTATTGGGAGAAGTGGTGAGGGAGATAGGAGGGGAGGGTGGGGGTGAAAGAAGAGAGAGAGACTGTTGGGGAGGAGGGAGAACGATGAAGACTAACGGTTGGGAAGAGAAAGAGAGGAGAAAGACTCCTGTTCATGTTTGGGGACTCCCAATCTGTTGCGAGTCCCTTAACGGATTATAGGGATAGGGAGTGGTATCGGGAGTCCATAGTAGGCTTCAGGTTGATCCAAAAACTCCAAAAACTTTTTAGAGTTCGATGAACAGGGACCACTGTGGTCGCTCTTAGCATTGATATATCTATCTCTGCTCTCCTATCAACTTATAGGCCTTTATTCCCTACTAAAAGCCTTTATTCCCTACTAAAAATTGGTCACTTATGTGGCTAGGTGATCGCATTAATCTTTGTCAACGTGGAAGCAATCATGGAAGCCAATCCCTCTCGTGAGAATATGTCTACATAGCCACCATGGCTAAAGGTATCAACGTTAAAAAACTTGATTGTGTTGCTTCATGACTTTGGGGGGAGGCAGGATTGAATTATGTAATTACCTCATACTTGAAAGTAGTGTCGGTGTCGGTGCGGAGAAGATAGGGATCACCGTGAATTGAAATGAGGTGGCGGCGGTGATATTGGTTAGATATCTAGGTAGAGAGTTGATAGGGATAGATATTTACATTATCGAGAGATAACAATTTGAAAAATCGTCTTTACGCACATGACTAATTTCTCGTTAATTTTCTAACGTTTGTTAGCGTGAAGGGGAAAAGTGGGACAAAAAGAAACATGGTGTGTGACTTTGGGACATTTTGAGGCGGAGTGCAAAGTAGGATTTGGTGGTTACTTGGGAGGCTAATTATCGTTTAGCCCTAAATAATCCTTGAAAAGACTAATATCTACGGACCATATAAATTTTCTTGTTTATATAAAATACTCCCAATTCAGGGTAAAGAGGCCATTATTCTATTTTGAAATGTTTCACTTATAGAGTCCACTTTCAAAAATTAACACATAAAGTTTCATTTTATTACTAATGAGCTACTAAAAATATCATTTTATTAAAAAGTTTGAATTTCAAACGGAACTTTTTTCGAAAGCGAGGAGGGAGTAAAGACCAAAACTATTTTGGATTAATATATGATATGGTCCCTTAACACTAACCGTCTAACATTTTTAAATGCCAAAAATACCCTTACTTCTAACAAGTGGGAAATGTCGAGGATAACACCCTCCAATAACGCCACACCTTTCCTCCTCCTCCTCACCCCTCTCTCTATCTCTCTCCACCAGCACTTACGCTCACCCGGTTATTCCTTGTTAAAATGGTCTCTGTGTCTTTCAAATTACTGAACTCACTATTTTCCATCCGGTGAACACTAGTTCTCGGAAGCTCGATATCTGGAACTCTCTCTAAACTCAACCGAGCCAAAGAGTGCGTCTCTTCGACTCGAATTAGAGCCGCAAGGCGAGAAAACCATAGTGGATGAGAGAGAAAGTGAGTTGGTAGCTTAATTGAATGGTAGTGTGAGTCAGATGGCGGTGCCTATAAGAAATTGACCAGTAGTATGACTAACAGGAGTGTAATTGAGAGTGAGAATGTGGGAGCTTAGTGCAGTATGTGAATGGAAATGGAGCTACCGGTCAGGTAGCAAACATTGAGGATAAGGTTGGCGGTGGTGGTGGTGGAAAGCAGTAAGAAGACTCCGAGGAGATTGGTCAAAATGAGGCATGGTTTAAGATAAACACCGATAGTGACATCAGGGTTGTTGGAATTCTCTACTAACACCCATCTCTCATCCACCCTCTTCGCGACTTGTTTAAAGAGTTTCATGTTTTACATACAACATATACATTCCACTAAATGTTGACATATACATTCCCCTAAATGAATATTTGGTGGATACTTTGGGGTCCGTGGGTCCCGAATAGATATGCTTTTGTGATAAAGACAAAAGGATTCCATATAACTTGATTTCAATTGAGAATTTAAGAGAAAGTAAAAACAAAAATTTGGGATAAAATAGCTGATTTGTGATGGGAATAATGATCCACTAAAGATAGTTTTCATGTGTGACTGTCACGTATATCAAAAGTAGTAAAGTGATGGTGTAAAAATGGTGGTGGAATTACAGCTGAATATGCTATTGGCTATGGTAGCACCAAATCACTAATGATGAAATAATGATAGTGAACACAATTAGAAACAGCATGGCTGTAAACAGCTACTTTCAACCATCTCCCATTCTATTCAGGAAGTCATATAATTTTGGTATCTATAATCTGTATGGAAAGGAAACCAAAAAATTAAATAGTTTGGTAAGAAACAGAATTCAGCAATTAAGCTAAAACTGAAGTTACAAACCCTAAAGCATGAAAACTAAACGAAAAAAGATGTAAAGGAATTTAAACTAAGCAAAGTCCAATATTTGTAAGACAAGCAGCATTCTGCAGATGACTATTTGAGATCATTACTCATACAAGAAGCAATTTAAATACCTGAAGTCATGCTCTTGGTCAATGATTATGATCTGATTCCAAAGAGTCACTTTTAGAATTCTATGCTGCGTTGTGCATCAGATCCATGGCATAAACACCAAGTAGTCAGCTTGCTAACAATAGTCATTGAAGTCATACCTTAAGTTGCTTTAACATTCCATTCCACTACCTTAAGTTGATTTTTTGCCTCATTGACCATCCCCAACAATTCACTGGCTCTGTCCACAAAAGGCAGAACATATCTATCAATGAATCTCTTTTCAGACAATTTATATACAGATGTCGTAGCCTTTGCATTTATCAGATTCTTTCTTTTCAGAATTTTCAGAACCTGTAGCCTCGGTTTGATCGTGCGCTCTATGCTGAAAATAAAGATCTGCGGATAGCTAACAATAAATGAGAAATTGTACACCCCTGAACCAAGCAGAACCTCTGTCATTCCTTTGATTTTCCTCTCAGACACCGCAAATGCATTAGGATACCTCCTAAATGCAGACAAAATCTCATCCTCCGAAACCCTATATTCGGGAAGAGATCCAATTTGCGTTCCCAATTCTCAGCTGCCATGCTACTAACAGTGCAAAAGCATGAAAAAACATCTTGGATTCTTTACTAACACCCATCTCTTCCACCCGCTTTGCTTGCTTGAGAGTTTCAGGTTTACATTCGACAGATACATTCCCCTTAATGTCAACTTCACCTGTGACAGCGTGATTCCACAGCTTTGCAAAAACTCTACATTGGACAGCAAACTTTCTCCGAATTACAATGTAGAAACACCTTATATTTGAGGAGATGAGTAA